>PVJO010013314.1:0-54815 GCA_004026905.1 Hystrix cristata
TAGAATGAATTTGGAACTATCCTTTCTCTTTTTATTACGTGGTAATATTTGAGGAGCATTGGTGTTAATTATCAGAATATATGCTTTGAAAATAATGTCCAATAATCCTCTGAATTTCAGTGGTGTTGAATTTTGCCTTTTCAATTTTCAATTTTATTAGTGTGAGTGTTCTCTCTCTTTTGATAAGCTTGGCTAAGCATTAATCAGTTTTGGTTGACTTTTTAATAAACCAACTTTTTGATTCATTGATCCTTTATTGTCCTTTTTCTTTTAGTTTCAATTTCTTTAATTTGTACTCTGATATATATTGCTTATTTCTATCTGGTGTTTTAAATACTTTTCTTATATTTGGGAAGTTTTCTCTGATTTCTGTAAACATTTTAGGAAATCTATGTGTGTTATCTTCTAGTTTTTCTCTAACTCCAAATAACCTTATATTGATCTTCTTATTGTCATCTAGTAGCTGCTGGATGATCTTCTCTTGTTCTCTTATTTTCTTTGTGGCTTCTTTGAGTACTTCATCATACTTTACTCTTGTCCTCTATCTTCATATTGGTCATTTCTGCAATTTATGAGTCCTGCACAGTTTTTTGTTTCAAGTATTTTTATCTGACATCCTTTCAAGGATTCTATATCCTTGTTGAATCTCCTATTCAAGTTTTGAAGTGTTTTGGTTAGCTTGTCCAGTTTTTACTTGTCTCCCTCAAATTCACTGGGAGTATATTGAACTAAATTGTTGTGTACTTTTGGTTCATTTCCTCTTTGAACTGATGTAGTTTCTTCATCCCTTCTATAAACTTTTTTTAGGGTTCTACTTCCTCATATTTGCTTTCCTTTCCTTTGTGATAGATCCCTTACTCTACCTTGGGAGAGTTGGGAGTTCTTGGGGGTCTTCTGTAGCCTGGCTTCCCCATGCTACTTTCTGTATATATACTCATGCTTTATTCACCAGCTTCAAGAATATGTGTAAGAAGCACATGGACTTATTTGCATAAAAACAGTCTCAGGTCAATAAACATCTGTGTGTTTGACATATAGTTCCATTAATGATAGGCACAACTCTATGAATATAAAATTACACAAATAATTTTTTTATAATTGTGATTAGGAATTGAAACATATGAGGAACATAGAGGTAAGTAGCTGAAAACGCGACACTTACTGCACATAAGCACATCCTAACAAGGAATGGTACCACAGCTCTTCTCCAGGAATGACTTGGAAAAATTTAAAAGATTATTTTACCAGAAAAGTTAGAATCTTTAGTGTAAAAAGTAACTCAGTCTTCAAAGATCTAGCAAATTATAGATTTTGTGCAATTCATTACTAACGTACACCTTAGGAGTTTAATACTGACCAACAGAACCTTTAGATGGTTCTGAAGTGCCTGGAGTTGGTTTAGTTTTGCATGTCTATGAAATTGAAGATTCCTCGATGGGAAGTTGTAGCTTATTCTGCACTAGGTATAAGTAAAGTGTAGATTCAGAATCAATGACTGCTTTTCACACTCAAGGAATCAATTTTAATTTATGCAAAACTAGGTTGGTTTTTCACCTACATGTGTGGATAAAAGTGCTTTTCAAACATCATATTCTTTTCTACAGCTGTCGTCTTTGGAAGCATCATTGTCTACAACAATGACTCATCCAAAATCTTACTCTTTTATTCATTATTCTCCTTCCTTCAGTTATTGTCACCTCATTACATTGTACTAGCCCATATTTATAGCTACACATAGTAGCAAATCCTAGCGGGGAACACTTCCAAATCTTAAACTCTGAAGTTCTGTTTTCTGACCAGAAGCTCTTCTCGTTCCAATTCACACTCCCTTAATCTTTATACAACTACTCTTTCTTTAAATTTTTTTTTATATTCTTGCAAATCATACAGAATATTGGGCAAGTGGTAGACCACTTCCTTAGTACATACAAGGCCTTGGGTTTGATTGTAGCACACAAAAATAGAGACTATAAAATTTACCATTTTAATCATTTTGAGGGCATATTTCAGTGGCATTAAAAACATTATTAATGTTATGAAATCGTTATAACTATCCATTTTTGGAATTAGCTCATGACTACAAACAGAAACTCTGTGCCTGTGAAACAGTTAACTTCCCATTTTCCACTCCCCTAGTTGCTGGTAAACTCTATTCTTTCTGTCTCTACGAATTTACCTATTCTAGGTACTTCATATAATTAAAATAAAACATTTTTCTTTTTGGCTGGTTTATTTTATCAAGCATACTTTCAAGATTCATTAAAATTGTGGTATGTACCAGAATTCCACTCCTTTAAAATGTTGAACTTTATTCCATTGTATGTATATAACACATTTTGTTTACCCATTCTTCCATTGGACATTTGGGATGTTTCCAACTTTTGGCGATTGTGAATAACGCCTCTATGGACATTGGCACATAACAATCTATTTGGGTATTTTTTTTTGATGTTTGTTAGTACATATTTGCAGTACATAAGGGTTACATTTCCTGTAGGAAACACATTTCAATTCTTTTTTCCCTTTCCACCCCCTTTTATTTTTCCATCATTAGATTCATTTATTTATAAGCTCTTATAAAGTTAATCATAAAATTATATATGCAGATCAAAAACCATACTAATAGGCCAAATAATATCTAAAACGTGAGACAATTGTATTGAGTCAAGGTACACTTTTAGATACATTGTCCGTGCTTGATTACAATATCTTTTTAATTCTCTCTCTTTTTTCCTATTATCTATCTTTTATTTTATACTTTATATAGATTGAGGTTTTCATATAAGTGAAATCATGCAATATTTAAGCTTGTGTGTCTGAACTACAGCACTTAACATAATTGTCTTCGGGTGCATCCGTTTTTGTGCAAATAACTCAAATTTATCCTTCTTGATGCAGAGTAGTACTCCATTGTGTATAAATGCCACATTTTATTTATCCATTCATCTGTTGATGGACATATAGGCTACAGGCTATTTCCAAGATTTAGCTATTATGAATTGCACTGCTGTAAACACAGGTGCATACATCACTGTGGCATGATGTCTTTAGCTCTTTGGGAAGATAAGTAGAAGGAAAATTCCTGGGTCAAATGGAATTTCTATGTTTAGTTTTTTTTTTTGAGGAATCTCCATACTGACTTCCATAGTGGTCGTATCAGTTTATAGTCCCACCAATGATGGAGAAGTTTCCTTTTTCCCCTCAGCCTCACCAGCATTTGTTATTGGTTGACTTCTTGATGGTAGCCATTCTTTCTGGAGTAAGATAGAATCTCAGTGTTGTTTTAATTTGCATTTCTTGAGTAGCCTGCGATGTTGAACATTTTTTCAGGTATTTATTGGCCATTTGTATTTTTCCATCTGAGAAGCATCTATTCATTTTCGATGCCCATTTTAATTGGGTCTTTAAACTTGGGAGGGTCTAATCTTTTTGAGCTCTTTACATATTTTATATATTAGCCCTTTGCCTGAAGAGTAGCTGGCAATTGTTTTCCCATTCTGTAGGTTGTGTTTTTAATCTGTTGGTGGTTTCTTTTGCTGTTTGGAAGCTTTTTAATTTCATGTGATACAGTTCGTTGATTCTTGGTATTATTTCTTGTGCAAATAGGGTTTTGTTTAGTCTTTTCCTACACCTATATGTCTTCAAGAGTTTTAACTATTTTGTCTTCAAGCAGATTAAGTGTTTCTGTTCTAATGTTTAGATGTTTGATCCATTTTGATTTTAGTTTTGTGCCTGGCGAGAGATATAGGTCTAGGTTCAACCTTCAGCATTTGAATAGCCAGTTTTCCCAGCACAGTGTGTTAGAGAGGCTGACTTTCCTCCAGCAAAAGGATTTGGTCCCTTTGTCAAAGATAACATAGCTGAGTGTGCCTGGAGTTGTTTCTGTATCTTATATTCTGCTCAATTCATGTACAAGTCTGTTTTTTTTGCCAACACCATGCTGTTTTTAATCAGTCTAGCTTTCCTAGTACAACTTGATATCCCTAGATGATTTATCGTGTTTCCCAGAATTACGAATTTTAAGATTTCTTTCTCCAGTTTTTCAAGGAATGTTACTGCTATTTTGATTGGTATTGCATTAAATCTAAATAAAAGTTTTAAAAGTATGGCCTGCTTATCAAGGAATAAGAGATATCTTTCCATTTTCTGACATCCTCTTCAATCTCTTTTTTCAGAGTACTGTAGTTTTCACTGTAGAGGTCTTTCACTTCCTCTGTTAGGCTGTTTCCTGAGTATTTCATATTTCTTGATGCTATTGTCAAAGGTATCATTGGTGAATTTTTTATTGGTGTGCAGGAACACTATTAATTTGTCATTGTTGACTTTCTATCCTGCAATACTAGTAAATTTGGATATTAGTTCTAGGAGTCTTTTGGTGGAGTTTTTGGGGTCTTCTTTGTTGAGGATCACGTCATCAGCAAATAACGATAATTTAACTTCTTTCTTCCCTACCATATCCCTTTCGTTTCTTTCTCTTGTCCTATTTCTCTAGCTAATGTTTTGAGAACTGTATTGAACAGAAGCACTAATAGTGGACATCCCTGTCTCATTCTTGATTTTAGAGGGAAAGCTTTCAGCTTCTTTCCATTTAGTATGATGTTGGCCATTGGTTTGTCCTAATGGCTTTTATCAGGATGAGATAAAGACCTCTGTTCTTATTTTTTTTCAAGGTTTTTATCTCAAGTGGAAGCTGGATTTTGTCAAATGCTTTTTCTGCATCTATTGAAATGATCATGTGTTTTTTTGTCCTTTGTATTTGTATCAAAGAATCTATTTGTATTCTTGCTTTCCACTCTTTTGAATATTTACTTAGTAGTGAAATGATCATGTGGTAATCATATTTTTAACTTTTTGAGGACTGTCAAGCTGTTTTCCAGTGCAGCCACATTATTTCACATATCTTCCGATGATACACAAGTGTTTCAATTTCTCCACATCCTCACCAACACCAGGTACTTTCTTTCTTTTTTTTTTTTCGAATTAAAAATTGTAGTAATATATGTAACATAAAATCCATCATTGTGCCAATTTGGCAGGACCGTGGTATCCAGATGCAGGGTTAGATACTCTTCTGGATGTTTTGTGAAGTTATTAATTTGATGAGGTTAACATTTACATCAGTAGGTTTTCAGTAAAGCAGATTGTTCTCTGTAGGGTCATCCCGTCAGTCAAAGTCCTGAATGTAACAAAAAGACTTTCCTTCCCCAAGTAAGAGTGAGTTGTTCAGCTGACAGTCTTTGAACTCAATGCATAATACTAGGTCTCTCCTGGCACTCCAGCTGATGGCCTTCAGACAAGCTGTAGCATCAGTTCATCTTTTGGTTTCCAGCCTTCCAGTCCACACTAGAGATTTTGGAATCGCTGGTCTCCTTAAATAGACCCTTTCTTAAAATAAATGCCTTAGACTCTGCTTATTTTTCCTAATTTGCATTTTATCTGTTTAGACTTGATAATTTTAGTTATCTTCAAGTTCATTGAAGTGAGTGTCAAATTCTACTTCCTCAAATCTGCTGTTGAATGCTCCTTTTTTTTTTTCTCTTTTGCGCTGGGGATTGAACTCAGGACCTTGTGCTTGCTAGGCAAGCACTCTAACCACTGAGCCCCAGCTGTTGAATGCTTCATAAGATCTTTGTTTAAAAGTCTTTGTCTAAAGGTCTGACATCTAGAATACATAAAGAACTCAAAAAAATCAGACCTCCCAAATCTGGAGACCCAATCCAAAAATGGGCATCTGAAATGAATAGATACCTCTCAGATGAAGAAATACAAATGGCAAACAAATATATGAAAAGGTGTTCAACATCACTGGTCATTTGAGAGATGCAAATTAAAACAACGCTGAGATTTCATCTCACTCCACAAAGAGGAACTATCATCAAGAAGTCAATAACAAATGTTGGCAGTGCTGTGGGGAAAAAGGAACCCTCCTCCACTGCTGGTGGGAATGTAGGCTGGTCCAACCACTGTGGAAATCAGTGTGGAGATTCCTCAAAAAACTACAGCTAGAGGTTCCATTTGACACAGCTATTCCTCTGCTTGGTATCTTCCCAGAAGAATTAAAAACATTGTATCACAGTGATATATGTACAACCATGTTTATAGCAACACAGTTTGTAATAGTTAAGTCTTGGAAACAACCCAAATGCCCAACAACCAATGAATGGCTAAAGCAGATGTGGTTTTTCTATATAATGGAGTATTACTCTGCCATAAAAAGGATAAACTTGAGATATTTATAGGTAAATGGATGTACCTTGAGAACATACTCTACAGTGAAATAAATCAGACACACATGAGCACATATTGAATAGTTTCTCTGGTATGAGAAACCGTAAGCGTAAATAAGGACCAAAAAGTATAATAGATACTAAGTAAAAGAAAGATATTATTCAATAGGGAGGAGAATTAGAAAGGCAGGAGGGGGGAAAGAAGAAAAGGAAAAAGAAAAGAAATGGAAAAAGGGGAAAAATGTAAATAAAGCTACGTAAATAGGGAAGGGAAGGGGAGTAGAAGGGAGGGGTGAGGAAGAAGGGGGAAACCAAGATGTATCATGTACAGGTACAAATCAACTATGATGAATGTGATCACTACATATGCAATGTACCAATACATGTTCTTGGAAATAAAAAAAAGTCTTTGTCTAGTAAGTTCTGTATCTGGACTTCCTTGTGATGGTTGTCTATTTTTATCCCTTTTAATAAACTGTTTTCTAGTTTCTCAATATGCCTTGTGATTTTCTTGAATATTGGGCATTTGATTACAATAATGAGATGACTTCAGATATCACATTCTCCCTCCCCTAAGTCTGTTATTGTTGTTTAATGTGGTAGTAGTCTGTTTTAAAAGATTTTCAAACTGTTTTTATAGTGATTAATCCCTGTCATGTGTGCTCACTGATGTCTTGTTCCTTTAGCTCTCATTCAGCTAAAGTTTTGACGTGTTTCTTCGAATGCTAAGAACTCTCCGAGTGATAGAGATTGGCTCTGCGTCTTTTCAGTCCTTCAAGACATACCTAAACTCTCTCAAAAGCTAGAGGTCATCTCCGTGTAAAAACATAACGATTCCTGAGGTCTTTTCTGAGCATACATTCTTCCTCACCATGCCCTTGGCTTTGGAAATTCCCCATACGCATTGCAAATTTTCAGTGTCCTAATTTCCAAAAAGTCTTACCACAGTTTCTCTTCCATACTGTAGATGGTTTATTGTGTATTTCTACTCATTATCTCTTGCCTGAGGGGACTGTGATCCTCTCATTTCCTTGCAGCTCTTGTGAACAGTACTTTCTGCTTTTGCAATTTTAGTGTTAGATTAGGCAAAGATGACTACTTTACATCAATCATTTAGCTGTCCCTCTATAGGGCAAGACAGATAGACGCAATCATTTGCACATAAAGTGTGCTCTATTTTTTCCTGTTTGAGATAGGGAACTGTGAATTCATATTACCTCTTCAAGATCAAAATCAACAACCATCTCCCTGGAAAGGACATGGAGCAAGGCTCAGTAAAACACCACAAAACCTTCCTATCATTTTGAAGATGGCTTTTTTTTCCCCTTTGGCAAGGAAAGGGGGATGCTGTTTGCTTAGTTGCTGTCAACCCTTGATAGTTTTCCAGACTGTGCCAAAGATGGTTCAGATTGTTTTGCTTATTTTGTTGTCATTGGTTTCTTTCTTTCTTTTTTGCTTTTTGCTTTTCTGTGAGGGAAGAGAACCTGGAGTTTGCTAGTCCACAGTTTTGCTGCTCTATTCTCTGGGCTCTTCTTTTATCCCAGCAACTTATTTTCTTCTTTACTTAGTGAGCCACTTGATTTTGGGGTATTTTGCATCAATTATTGTCTTGCTACCAGCTTTGGATTGGCAGAGAAGCAGAGGGCTAGTGATAGAATCCCTAGGACACCAACATTTACATAGGAGGGAGATTCCAAAAATATTGTGAAGTATTTATGTAGAACTATTGAAAATGAATTGTCAGTGGGATATTTGAAAAAGAGTTATAGTATTGGCAAATGCAGCAGATTGACCCTCATTAGATTATAAAAAGACTGTTCTAAATCTTCTTTTATACTATGATTGCTCTCCATCTCTTTGACTTGAAAATCTAACTCAGCCCTAAAAATCCATTACCCAAATTACAGCTCTTTTAGTCACCACATTGAAAGTATTCTCAAAGGGTAAAACACTGACAATGAGTAAAATCAATTGAAAAAAGAAAAACAAAAACCTAAATTATGAATTCCATGAGCTTTCTAAAGAGGGCAGCAATGTTCTGTAAAACCACCAGTTCACATTTCCCCTCCAGATTTGGAAGAAAATATGTTTCCAAGCAGAGTAAGTACAAAATGCTTTTATGCATCCTTCCTCCACTGATTATGATCTTTAAAATAATTGTTTATCAGCGTGATAGGTGGAAACTTACATCTTACCATTGTTTCAATTTGCATTTCTTTGATAATTAGTGAGGCAAAACATAATTCTACATGTTTCAAAGTATTTTTTTTCTCAGAATGATTGTTCATATCCTTTACATTTACATTTGGATTTAATTTTATAGATTTTACTTCTCATTATAAAGAAAATATGTATGTGCTCTATTCAACTTTACCTAGGAGAAAATTGTAAAATACCCACATTCAAACTACCGGAGAATTTAATGTTTAGATACATTTTTACTAGCTTTCCCGTTTGTTTATTTGCATTTTCACAGTTAACGTAATTGTACTCTATGTCCTGCTTTTTTCATATAACTGTATGGTGATATTTCTCATGTCATTAATAATTCTTGTGTGTATTTTAAAAATAGCTTAATTTATTATTACAAAGAAATTCTTGAATACTATTGAAAACTTGGCAAGTACAGAAAAATGTAATAATATATTAATCCCCCAATCCACATATGACTGTTATTAAGCTTTTGTGTATTTTCCCAACCATTTTTATGTAAACATCCTACAATTCTATTCCATTGGTATCATACAGTAATGTATGATTTTACAAATATTTTTTCCTTTTTAAAGACTATTTTTTAACAGCATGTTAGTAATACTGCAGAGTGAGGTTCATTTTGGGAACTGGTACTTGCATTTAACATACGTTGATCATTTAAAATCCCATTACTCCCCTCAATCTTTCCTCTCCCCATCAGTCTCCTTCTCTCTCTCTAAAAGTCTGCCTTCTAGTTTCCTATCATGTCTCCTTTAATTAATTAATTAGTTAATTTTTAAATTGTTTAGGTTTCTCATATAAGAGTGATGATATGATTAAATTTCTGAGTCTGGTTTATTTCACTTAACATTATGGTCTCCAATTCCATTCATTTTTCTGAAAATGACATGATTTCATTATTTTTTTATTTTTTATTTTTTTAAATTTTATTTTAATGGTACATTTTAGATGTACATAGTGATAACATTCATCATAGGGGATTTGTACCTGTACATGACACATCTTGTTGCTTCTTTTTTTCCCATTCCCCTCCCCTCACCCCCTCCTCCCTCCCTATTTACAAAACCTTTGTTTCCATTTTTTCCTTCCATTTCTTATTTCTCTTGTCCCTCCATTCCTTTCCCCCTCCCTTGTTCCCTTTCCCTTTTGGACATTTTCTTCCCTTTCCCAACATAATACATTTTAGTCTTTATTTACACTTCAGTTTCTCACACCAGAGAAATTATGCGGTATTTAAACATGTGTGTCCGATTTATTTCACTTAAGAGTATGGTCTCAAGATGCATCCATGTACGTGGAAACATCTCAAGCTTATCATTCTTTGTGGCACAGTAGTACTCCATTGTATTAAAAAAACCACATTTTCTTTATCCATTCTGCTGTTGATGGGGATTCGGGCTGTTTCCAAGATTTAGCTATTACAAACTGTGCTGCTATAAACATGGGTGTGCATATATCACTATGATGCTTTGAATTCTTTTGGGAAGATACCAAGAAGGAGAATAGCTGTGTCAAATGGAATCTCTAGTCCTAGTTTTCTGAGGACTCTCCACACTGATTTCCATAGCAGTTGCACCAGTCTACATTCCCACCAACAGTGGAGAAGGGTTCCTTTTTCTCCACAGCCCTTCCAGCATTTGTTATTGGCTGATTTGTTGATAATAGCCATTCTTTCTGGAGTGAGTAGAATCTCAGGGTTGTTTTAATTTGCATCTCTCGAATGACCAGTGATGTTGAACATATTTTCATACATCTATTTGCTGTTTGTACTTCTTCATCTGAGAAGTGTCTATTCATTTCAGTTGCCCACTTTTGGATTGGGTCTTTAAATTTGGGGGGTCTGAATTCTTTGACTTCTTTATATATTTGTGATGTTAGTCCTTTATTGGAGGAATAGCTGGCAAAAATTTTTTCCCACTCTGTGGGTTGTCTCTTTGCTCTGTTCGTAATTTCTTTTGCTGTGCCAAAGGTTTTTAATAAGATGGAACCCAGCTATTGAATTTTTGTGATGTTTCCTGGGCAATTGAGGATATGGAGAACTATAGTTTTGTTTGTAGAGGTGTTTCAATTCCTTGTTTAGGTTAATTCCTAGACACTTTATTTTTCTTGAATTGACTGTGAATGGCATTGTTTTCAGAATTTCCTTCTCATTCTGTTTATTGTTGGTATACACAAATGCTAAAGAGTTTTGTGTTGATCTTGTATCCTGCTAATTTGCTGACCTTGGTTATTCTAAGCGTTTTTTGGTGGAGTTCTTTGGGTTTTCTATGTAGAGTAGCATGTCATCTGCAAATAACGATAATTTGAGTTGTTCCTTTCCACTATGTGTCCCTTTTGTTTCTTTCTCTTGCCTAATTGCTCTGGCTAATGTTTCAAGTACTATGTTCAGTGACAAAGTAGACACTCTTGTCTTGTTCCTGATTTTAGGGGGAATGCTTTTAGTTTTTCCCTATTTAGTATGATGTTGGGTATTGTTTTCTCATAAATAGCCTTCATCATATTCAGGTATGATCCTTCTATACCTCTTCAAAGTTTTTTATCATGAAGAGATGTTGGATTTTGTTGAAAGCCTTTCTGCATCTATTGACATTACTATGTTTTTTTTGAGGGGAGAGGGGAGTGCTGCGGACCAAACTCAGGGCCTTGTACTTGTTCGGCAAGCAGTCTACCACTTGAGCTAAATCCCTAACACTGACCATGTTGTTTTTTTACTTTACTCCTGTTTATGTGATGTATTACAGTTATAGACTTACATATGTTGACCCATACTTGCATCTCTGGGATGAAACCTACTTGATCATGCTGTATAATCTTTTTTATGTGTTACATTCTATTTACTAATATCTTGTTGAGTATTTTTGCATCCAAATTCATAAAAGAGATTGGCCTATAGTTTTCCTTTTTAGTTGGTTCTTTGCCTGGTTTCAGGATCAGGGTGATAATGACTTCCACAAATGAATTTGGAAGCACTCTATCACTTTCAATTTCTTTGAAGAGCTTGAGGAGTATTGGTGGTATAACATCTTAGAAATATTTAAAGTATTCAACTGTTAATCCATCAGGCCAGTGCTCGCTTCGGCAGCACATACACTAAAATCCATCAGGCCCTGGGCTTTTCTGTAGTTGATAGATTATTACTGTATCCATTTTATTGCTTGTTATTGGGCTGTTAAGCATATTTATGTTTTCTAGTTTAGTTTTTGTAACTTGTATGTATCTAGGAATCTGTCCATTTCTTCAAAATTTGCTAATTTTTTGGAATATAAGTTTTCAATGTAATTACTCTCTTCGGGATTTCAGTAGTGTCTCTTTTCATTTTGCCTTTTTCATTTGTAATTGCACTGATATGAGTCTTTTCTCTCTCTCCGTGAGTCCTGCTAAGGGCTTGTCTATTTTATTTATTCTTTTGAAGAGTCAGCTCTTCCATTCATTATTTTTTACAGTTTTAAAAATCTCAATTTCATGGATTTCTGTTCTCTTCTTTATAATTTCCCTCCTTAATTTTGGTTTTGGGTTTGTTTGTTGTTTCTCAACTCTTTTAGAATTTCTCATAAGGTTATCTATTTGGGCCTGCTCCATTTTCCTAATGTGAACATCAGAGGATGAATTTTTCTATTAGAACTGCTTTCATAGTGTCCCAGAGATTTCCTTGTGTTGTATGGTCATTGTCTTTAAGTTCCAGAAGTTTTCTAATTTCTTCTTTGATTTATTCTGTGACCAATTGTTTGTTTAGGAGCATGTTGTTAATTTTCCAGGCAGTTTTGCCTTTTCCAAAATTTCTTCTGTCACTGATTTCTATTTTCATTGCTCAGTGGTCAGATAGTATGTGTGGGGTACTTTCAAGTCTTTTATATTTACCTAAGGAGGCTTTGCAGACTTGTATGTGATCTATTTTGGAAAAAGTGCCATGTGCTGCTGAAAATAGCATATATTTTGTTGTATAGGGTTTGAATACTCTGTATATATCTATCAAATGCATGTGTCCAAGGGTGTGGTATAGCTCTGAAATTATTTTATTGCTTTTTTTTAGTTGATCTGCCTTTTTAGAAAAATGGGGTGTTAAGATCCCCTACTATGGTTGTATTAATGTTTACTCGATCTTTTAATTTCAGCAGATTTTGTTTTATGAAGATAGCTGCTCTAGTACTCACCGCATGTGTTATCTCTTCTTGTTGGATTGTTCCCTTAACTAGTATGTAGTGACTTTCTTGTCTCTTCTAATCAGTTTTAACTTGAAGTTTTACATGTCTGATATTAGAATTCCTACCCCTGCTTGTTTTTGGGGTCCTATGCATGGAATGTTGTTTTAAATCCTCTTATTTTTAGTCTATGAATTTTTTTATTAGATGAGTTTCTGGAATGCAGCAGATTGTTGGATTCTGCTTTTTGACCCAGTCTGCCAATATGTGTCTTTTGATTGGAGAGTTGAGGCTGTTAACATTGGGAGATATTTCTAAGATGTGTTTGTTATTTACAATTACTACCTTCTTTATCTGTTGATAAATTGTTTCTTTCTTTTACTTTTCCTAGGGTTTTTTTTTTTGTTATTGCTTATTGATCGACTTCACTAGTTTTCTTTGTTTTTAGGTGTGTCCAATCTGTTGGTTTAACACTCATATATCTTTTGAGCTGGTCTTTTTCATAGAAAAATCTTATTTCTCCATCTATTTTGTTTATTTATTTATTTATTCATTTTTGGTGCCGGAGATCAAACTCAGGGCCCTGTGCTTGCAAGACAAGCACTTTAACCACTGAGCTAAATCCCCAGCCCCCTCTTCATCTATTTCGAAGGATAGCTTTGCTGGGTAAGTTAGTCTAGGTTGAAAGTTATTTGCCTTAGGGCTTGAAATACTTCAACCTCTTCTGGCCTTCAGGGTTTGTGCTGAGAAATCTGCTGTGATTCTAATTGGTTTACCTTTATAATTGATTCCCCCCCACCCCAGCATCACTTACTTGTATTTCAAAATCTTTTCTTATATTTGGGAATTTTCCTTCCATAATTCTGTAAGCATATTGGTGAATCCATTTGTACAATCTTCTAGATTTTCTCAAACTCTGATTAGCCTTAGATTGTACCTGCTGGATAGTCTTCTCTTGTTCTTTCATTTTCTTTTTGGCTTTTTTGAGCTCTTAATCATAGTTCACTATTTTGTTCTCAATATCAAATGCTCTTTCTTCAAGCCATTTTTTCTCGAATGTATGAATTCTATACAGTTTTTTTTATTTGAGGTATTTCTGTTTGACATCTTTTTGAGGATTCCATATGTTTATTGAATTTGTCATCGAAATTATGGACTGTTTTAGTTAGCTTATCCAATTTTTTACTTTTTTCCCTGAAATTCCCCATGGTCATATTGAGTGTAATTACTGCAAACTTTTGGTTCATTTCTTCTTTAAACTCATCTATTTTCTTCATCCTTCCTAAGAAATTTTCATAGATTTCTTCTCTCTAGTATTTGTTTTCTTCTCCCTTTGTAACCTCTTGCTCTATCTTGAGGAAGTTGAGGGCGTTAGGAGATCCTTTATTTCCTTGTTTCCCCATTCTCCTACTTGTATCTATATTTTTTGTTTATCTTTCTGTCTAGCTATCTATCTCTCTATCATCTATTTATCTCTTTTTAAATTATGTGCTTTCCCCTCTTTTTTCTCCTCCCTTTTTTGGTTGGGTTACTGCAGGTTAGGGACTAGAGAAGTGAGGAGAGTATGTGGATATATGGAGCTTCTTAGTAGGGTATGGCCTCCTTGTGAATAATTTTTAGCTTTTATGTCCACTTCTAGTATTTGCTCCTTCTGTTATTTACTTTTTAAGTGGTTTTGACTCTGTCCTATGTTTTGCCACAAGAATTGTTTCAAATTATAACAAGATCCACAGATAATATTTTATTTTTGATAAGGCCTTGCTGTGTAGTTTAGCCCATTCTTGAATGCACTGTGTAGCCCAGCAGGCCTCAAACTCATGGTGATCCTCCTGCCTCAGTCTCCTGAGTGCTGGGATTATAGGTGTGTGCCACCATGCCTGGCCACAGATTAAATCTTGCAACATTTCTATGTGATAGTCCTTGCAGTTAATCCCCCCCTAATCTATTCTCCAGATGGGAGATGGAACCGCTATACCTGTTAAATCAGGCCTAATGAAAGCACAAATACACAAGAGTAACGACCTAATATATACATGAAACCATAAAAAAAATAACCCCACATTACTAAGTAATTTAAGAAACACACATAAATTTAAACCAATAAGATGAAATAAGGACAAAGTAGTGTAACAGATATTATATAAAAGGAAGATAATATACAAGGGAGAGGAGTACTAGAAAGAGGGAAGGGGGAAAAGCAGGAAGGAAAAAAATGGAAAGAAAGGGGAAAGGGAAATCATAGAGAATTGTAAATAAACCTGCTGTAAATAGGGATGGAGGGAACAGAAGGGAGGGGAGGGGAAGAAGGGGAAGAACCAAGAGACACCATGTACAGGTACAAAACAAACATGATAAATGTGATCAATATATGGACAATGTACCAGTACATGTTCTTGGTTAAAAAATAAAAAAAAAAACAAAAAAAAATTCCACTTAACAATGGTTCCACATATTTCTCACTGCTTGTAACCTGTTGGACTTGTTTTCACATCGCTGTTTACAAAGAATCTTGGCATATTTATTATTAAAATATATTTTACACTCTATTTTTACCCTTTTCGCCTGACTTAACATCAAACACATTCTTCAAAAGGTAAATTAAAAAAAAAAGACTTAATGAAATATTATTGGTGTTTACTCTACCACACATCTTTAACATAGTATGATACCTGCGGTTGGCGTGATAGATGAATTTAAACATAAAATTTCATTCATTTTTCTTACATTTTTCAAGTCAATTTTAAATTGCCCACAGGTGGGTATTTTTCAGATGTTCCAGTTTATAAATAAATAAATGAATTGTGAGTATGTATTGAAAAGATTTCTTCCTACTACATTTTACAAATACAGCCATAGACCACTGTCCTAGGCAAGGTTTGTTTATTTCATTTATTGGACTTTTCCAAATTATATTTGCATATATTTATGAGAAACAAAGTGGTGCTGTGGTAAAGGTATACAGTGTGAAATGACTGAATCAACCTGATAAAAACATTGATTATTTCACATAGTTATCATCTATTTCAACTGTTTGACTGTACCCTTTGACCAATGTCTTTCCACTTCCCTGCTAACCACTGCTTGGTAATTCCATTCTGTTTTCTGCTTCTAGGTGCTATTTTTCTTTCTTTCTTTTTTTTTTTTTTTAAGATTCCACGTATAAATGAAAGCACATGCTATTTGCCTTTCTTTACCTGGCTTATTTCACTTGGCATGTTTTCCACGTTCATGAAGGTTGTTGCAAATGATAAAATTCTCTCATTTTTAAGGCTCAAAAAAAGAAAGATGTCTGATGGGAACACAGAATAGATATTCCAATGAGTTATTGGATATGTTATTCCCAAGTGGCTTCTTTGCTGGATAGTCTGAGTGTTCACAGCCCAATTGCTCTTATGATCCTTCCACTGCAAAACTTGAGTTAACTTAGACTCAGGACCTCTTTCTGCCAAGTTGCAGGCACTTTTGCAGAGTTTGATCCAGTCTGATTTCTTGGGTTAGGAGCTCTTGCTGTCCCTCTCCCTGGGTGTGATGGTGGATTTGGCAGACAAATTCACTGGCATTGAATTGTCCACTGAGTCAGAATTATTCCTATACAATCGATTCAACTACAGCAGCAACAGGCTAATCCATTTCAATGGTGTCTATCAGAGCTAGTTGAGAAAAAACATACCATAAGTCCCTGTTTTGGGTCTCCCTTTAGCAGTGGGAACACAGCACCAGTGTGAGTCTCTGATCCTGGGTAACTCAGGCTGAATCTGGTGTCTGATTGCAGGTCCTGGGACTATGATCACCAGTCACTGCCTTTCAGTGGGACTCACCCCAATCTACTCTCTACCTGCTGATAGTCTCCAGTGACTATCTTTCCCTCATCAACTCTGGGACTTTGGCTGTTTGAAGCTCCCAGGTGGCTGCTCTGGGATTCAAGTTGAAATGCCCAGTCCTTTCCCACTTTCCCACAATATCTTCCCTGACCCTGCCTACACTTGGGGGTTATGTCCTGAGGTTCTTGTAACACAGAGACTCACCAGCTGTTACCACTGGAGGGCTGCTCAGGGGTCAGACACTTGCATTCGTCCCACTTCTCCAACTCCAGTCTTTAGACAGCTTGTCCTAGAGAATCCTAGCTGCTAAAAATCACTGCTCTGCCACCTTGTCCTCTCTCCTCTGTGTTTCTTGTTGATGTTCTCTGTGTCTCTCTGCTGTGACTCTTCCTGTACTCGGCCATGTTGGATCTTCCCTCTCCTTCCTTCTCAATGGATTTTTCCTCAGCTTCTTGGATGTGCCTCTTCCTCTAGTCAGTCACATTGAATATCCTATTTCAGACTTTTGTCTTGTCCAGGAACAGATGTGTTTTTTGCCTGGCACTTCTGCTGTCCAGTGCAGAGGTGAAGCAATGCAGAACCAGTTCAGAGTTGGAGGTGGCTGAACTAGGCATGGATTCCACACTTGTGGAATTGGTCAGGGTCCAGCCCATGGAGCTGAGCATTCCACCGGGGCCACAGGGTCGAGCATCCCTGTTTTATTTTAAAGCAAATTCCAAGCATCATATATTTTTATTCACAAATATTGGGCATGTATCTCAAAACACAATCATAGTATCACTGCCAAACATGCCTTGTTAGTAACATTTCTCCAAATTCCTAGTCAGTGCTTAAATTTTCATTTAAAGTTTCTGTGAGATCCAAATAATACCTATATATTGGTATTTGTTGATATCTTTAAGTATCTTTTAATCTGTAGGTGCTCCTGAGACTTAATAAGTAGTCATTATAAAACCAAATATCCCAATTAAAAATGGAGAAAAAATATAAACGGTCACTTCACCAAAGATACACAAATCCCAAAACGTCATTTGATGGTGATGCTCAACATCAAGGTGCTTTAGAAAATAGCAAATTAAAACAACAAAGACTAAAACAACAACCATTGAGCATATGGATGTGTATCCATTTTGTTTATCCATTTATGTATTGAAAGACATCCTGGTTGCTTCAACATTATGAAAATATGAATGAAGCTGTTATAAACATTTGTGAATAGGTTTTTGTATGGATGTATGTTTTCAAATCATTTGAGTAAATACCAGTGAATATGATTACATCATTGGTAAGATAATGTTTAGCTTTGCAAAAATCTTCTGAACACTTGGAAAGTAGCTATGCCATTTGACATCTCACCAGCAATAAGTAAGATTTCCTGTTTCTCGACATCCTCAGTAGCATTCGATGTTTTCAATGCTTTGAATTATAGCCACTCTATAATTCAAAGCAGACAAATTCACTGGAAAATTCACTGGTGACCATTTCTAATCAACTTCCCTGGTATCACTTTGATCCAAGCCACTATCATTTTTTGATTAGTGCAATATTTCTAAAGGGACTCCCCAGCTCTACAACATTCACCTGTCTTTTTTAGGGAGGGTGCTGGGGATTGAACTCAGGGCCCTGCATTTGCTAGGCAACATTCTATCACTGAGCTAAATTCCTGACTCCCTCACCTGCCTATTATTAAAATAATACTTGCTGTGATGTTCTTAAAAGATATCACTTCTGCTTTACTTTCTAAAATTTTTTATGGGTACATATTCACAGTACATAATGGTTTCATTCCTCATGGTGAGTTGAAGCATGCACATAACATATCTTATTTGTTTTTCAACTCTTTCCTCTCATCTTCCTCCCTATCCCTCCATCTCTTGGACCCCTTCCCTTCACAAAATATATATCTCCTCATCTCCAATTATCTGTCTTTTATTTTTCTCTTTATTTGTATTTTGGGTATCTAATGTAATAGAAACCATGTGATATTTAAGTTTATATGTCTAATTTATTTCACTTATTATTATGGGCTCAATGCCTACTCATTTTCCCACAAATGACTCAAGTTTATAATTTTTTTATGGTAGAGTAATGCTCCCACGTGTAAAAAAACACACTTTATCTGTTCATCTGTTGATGGACATAGTGGGTGCTTTAAGATTTAGATATTATGAATTGTGCTGCTGATATGAACATGGGTATGCATGTATCAATGTAATATGATGTTGTCTTGCTTTTCTTGTTGCTGAGACAAAATACCCAACACCCAAAGTTAAAGTAAGAAGGCTTCATTGCAGTTCAAAGTTTATAGAGGTTTCAATTCATACTTGGCTTGCTCCAAGGCAGAGGCATGGCAGAGGAGAAACAGTTCATGGTGGGCAGAAGGCAGAAAGCAACAGCAGCAAACCTTTTTCTATCCCTTACATCCTATCCACGCTATCCACCTTTAGGGCAGATAGCACTCACCCCTAGTGTAGGGTAGCTGTAATCAAAGCATTGTACCATGAATTAATCCCACCATCACATCCTTGATTCCAGCACTCACCCTAGATCCAGCTACCTCTGAAAAGCCCCACCTATGACTGCATGAGGGTTTTGGGAGATATCTAGATACAAGCCATAACAGATATCTTTAATTCTTTTAGGAAGACACCTAGAAGGGAAATAGTTGGGTCAAATGGGATTTATAGATTTTGCTTTTTGAGGCTCTCCCTACTGATTTCTATAGTGGTTGTACTAGTTTACATTTCCACTAATAATGTAGAAGAGTTTCTTTTTCCCTGTTGCCTCACCAGCTCTTGTAATGTTTGACTTTTTGATTCCTTATGGAGGACGATGCACTCACTATGTTGTTTTAATTTGTATTTCTTTAATGACCAGAAATGTTGAACATTATTTCATTTATTTATTAGCCATTTACTCATCTGAGAAATGTCCATTCATTTAAGTTGTTCATTTTTTGATTAAGTATTTAATTTTGGGGGTCTAACTTTTTGGAATTCTTTTTATATTCTACATGCTAGTTCTTACTTAGTCCAAGGAATAGCTGACAAAAATTTTACCATTCTGTTGGTCGTCTCTTTACTCTGTTGTTTGTTTCTTTTGCTATGGAGAAATGTTTTACTTTGATATGATAACATTTATTGAATCTTGATTTTTTTTCTTGTGCAGCTGGGGTTGTATTTAGAAAGCCCCAGCTTATGTCTATGTCTGACAGTTTTATCTATTTTATCTTCTAGCAGATTGCTTCTGTTTTTAGTTTAGTACCTGGTGAGAGATATGAGTCTAGAGTTAATCTTCTGCACATAGATAGCCATTTACCTAAGCAACATATGTTAAGGAGGGTATCTTTCCTCCTGCCAATCATTTTGGCCCCTTTGTCAAAGATTGAATAGCCTAAAGTACCTGGAGTTTTTTCTGCATCCATTCTTGTGTTCCACTGATCCACATGTCTACTTTTGTGCCAGCACCATGCTGTTGTTAATCACTGTACCTTTGTAATTTACTTTGAATACTGGGGTTGTGATGCCTTTTGCATTAATCTTGTTACCCAGTATTGCTTTTGCTATTCTGGGTCTTTTCTGGTTCCATATGAATTTTAGGATTGTCCTTTATTTCTATGAGGTATTGGTATTTTGACTGGAATTGTGCTAAATCTGTTCATCCATTTTGGAAATCTGGCCATTTGGCAATAAGTGTTCTGCCTGTCCAGGAAAAGGAGATTTCTTTCCACTTTCTAATATCCTCTTTAATCTTTTTTTTTTCAGAATACTGTAGTTTTCATCAAAGAAGTCTTTCACTTCCTTGGGTAGGTTAATTCCTAAGTATTTCATTTTTCTTGATGCTATTGTGAATGGTATTTTTTCCCCTAAGTACATTCTTAGTGAGTTCATTATTGGTGTACAGGAATGCTATTGATTTTTGTGCATTGACTTTTTATCTTGGTATCCTGTTGAATTTTGTAATAATTCTGGGAGTCTTCTGGTGGACGTTTTTGGGTGTTCTGTGCAGAAGATAATGCAAATATCTGCAAATAATGATCATTTGACTTCTTTCTCTCCTTATATATCCATTTTATTTCTTTCTATTATGTGATTGCTGGTTAATACTTTGAGTACTCTGTTGAATAGGAGTGGTGATAGCGGACATTCTGTCTTGTTTCTAATTTTAGAGGGGAAACTTTCAGTTTTCCCTATTTAATATGATGTTGTCCATTGTTTTCTTATAAATGGCTTTCATCAGATTAATATGTTTCTTCTATACCTATTTTCCAGATTTTTATCATGAATGGATTGGGATGATCATGTGATTTTTATACTTCCTGGTGTTTATGTCATGTGTTATAGTTATTGATTTGCATATGTTGAATGATTCCTGCATTTCTTGGATTAAGCCTGGTTTGTCATGGTGTATAACCTTTTTTGGGGGAATGCTGATCAAACTCAGGGCCTTGCACTTGCTAGGTAGAGCTGAAGTGCTCTACCACTTCAGCTAAATCTCCAACCTCAACCTTTTTGATTATCTATTTCATTCTGTTTGCCAGGACCTTCTTGAGCATTTTTGCATATATGTTTATTAAAGAGATTGGCCTGTAGTTCTCTTTTTTTTTAGGGGGGTTCCTTTTCTGTTTTCGAGCAAGGGTAATGTTAGCATCCAGGAATGATTTTCATAATACACCTTACATTTTAATTTCATTAAAGAGTTTGAGGAATATTGACGTTAAGTCTTCACTGTAGTTCTTGTAGAATTCTTTTTAAATTCATTCTATCCTGTGCTTTTCTTAGTTGGTAGGAGTTTTTTAAATTACTATTTCAATTTCATTGCCTGTTATTTGATTATTCAGGGTTTACATCTATTATTGGTTCAGTTTAAAAAATTTATACGTATCTAGGAATCTATTAATTTCTCCAACCTACTGGAGTGCAGGACCTCAAAGTAATTACTGGTAATCTTCTGAATTTCAACTCTCAGTTGTGATTTTGTCTTTTACATTGTTCTTTGTATTTATTCGTGCCTTTTGTCTTTTTTTTAAAGGTAAGATTGGCTAAGGGTTTGTCTTTTTTGTTTCTTTTTTAAATGAGTCAGCTCTTCAATTTATTAATTCTTTGTATTTCTTAGACTCAGTTTCATTAATTTCTCAGATCTTTATGATTTCCTTATTGTACTACTTTTGGATTTGGATTATTCTTGTTGATCTACTACCTTGAATTGCATCAATAGGTTATTTGTTTGGGTTTGCTCCATTTTTCTGTTGTGAGCATTAACAAGTATAAAATTCTCACTTAGGACTGCTTTCATTGTCCCGTAGGTCCCAATATGTGGTACTGGTATTATCATTTGATTCTAGAAACTGTTTAATTTCTTCCTTGATATCTTTTGTGACCTGTTGACCATTCAATATTTTATTTTTTACTTATATGTTTTTGCATAATTTTTGTAATTCTTTTGTCAATGATTTCTTGTTTCATTGTGTTGTGATTGAAAATATGCATTTGATTATTTCAATTTACCTAAGCATGCTTTACTTTGCATTTACCTAAGCATGCTTTATGGGATAGCATGTGGTCTATTTTCAAGAAAAGTCCATATGTTGCTGAGAAAAATGTGTATTTGTTGTTGAGTGGAACACTCTAGATATCTATACCATTTTTTCAAACATTTCATTCAATTCTGATATTTCTTTGTTGAGTTTTTATTTAGCTGTCTATGCACAGGGGGTTTTGAGGTCCCTAACTATGATTGAGTTGATGTATATCTGATTTTTTTTTATGTCCAGTAGTGTTTGTTGTATGGAGTTTATTGTGCTGTAACTTGATTCATATATGTTTTTAATCGTTATCTATTTCTGTTGATCGTTCCATTAACCAACATGTAGTGACTTTCTTTGTCTCTTCTGATAAGTTTTGACTTGAAGTCTACTTTGGTTGAAAATAGAGTACTTCTTTCAGGTTCCTGTTACATGGAATATAGTTTTCCATGTTTTGCTTTTGGTTGTTGAATTTATTTTTGGATTAAATGTGGCTTTTTTTTTTTGTATACAGCTTCTTATTGGGTTTTGTTCTTGATCCATTCTGTCAATTTGTCTTATGATTGGGGAGTTGAAACCATTCACATTGAGAGTCATTACTGAAAAGTTTTGAGTTATTCTTGTCATTGCATTATTTCCAGTTGCTGATTTTACTTTTTCCTTTTGCTTAACTAGTCACTCTACCTACTTTATTTTCTTTATTGCACATTTTGGCACTGTTGGGCTCACTGTCCCATTATAGGATATTCTTAAGAGTATTTTGGGCGTCTATTGTTGGTAGCCCAAGACTACCGGTGCACCAACCCAGAAAACCCTCAGGACCACGAACCCACCCCCAGCCAACACTATTGCCCACCCAGGCTGGTCCTTCAGCAGAGCCAGGAGGACCTTAGGAATGTGTGCCCCAACTCCAGCTGATGCTGCCCCCACCAAGGCCAGGCAGCATGATGAGCCAAGAGGACTCTGGGACCACACGCCACCCCCCAACTCCTTGGCTGTCCATAGTACAGGACAACAGCGGTGACAGCCATCACACTCACTTGATTGAAGAATAGAGTAACACCTAGGAGGAATGTTTCATTTCAGGCTTGAAGTGTTACACTACTACAGAGTCTGGGTGAGAAACAGCCTTGGAAGATAGGCTTACAGAGGGTGAGAGCTAATCAGGGATCTCCTGAGACCACATGGGAGGCATGGGATCAGATCAAAAATATCACAGGGCCTGTATTCTCTTGTGCAAAGCCAGGTTTGGAGTGTGTAATTATTACAGAAGAGGGTCCTGAAGAAGGTGGCATTTAATCTAGTGGTATAATTGACCTCTGACACTGCTGCCTACTTCTAGCAGAAATTAGTGGTTTCAAGTGCTATAAGTTAATAGATGGGTGGCCTAATTGTTTTCACTAAAACCATAGTCTTCTTTTTTCTGGTGAACGGCTGTTCATGTGTGGGTCATAGGATTTGTCAATATCTAGTTTGATGCCATCATTGTGACTGAATTTACTATTATATGCAAGGTATCATAGTAGTGGTTGACAGTTGGTTTTCTCTCCATGCCAATATTTGGATTGTCTGGGGGTCATAAACAATAAAAAGTAGATATAGATATATACAGATGGTATCATGGGAAAGCATGGAAACAGAAGACCCCCAACTAACTCTCCACTGACAGATGAAGGGGGCACAAATGGAGAGGAAAGCAAATACCAGCTAGCAGAACTCTACAAAAGGTTAGAGAAGAGATGAAACCAGATGAGTTCAAAGAGGAAATAAACCAAAAGTTCATGGAATTATCACCCCGAATGCTAATGTGGATATGGAGAAAATAAGTAAAAAATTTGAAGGCCTGAACAAAAATTTCAAAATATGAATGACAAATTCATTAAAGATACAGACTCCTTGAAAAGATATCCAATGGCAATACCTAAAAACACTGTATAGAATTCATAAATTGCAGAAATGACCAATGTGAAGATAGAATGTCTGAAAATGAGGACAAAATGATAAATTATGAAGAAGTATTCAAAGAAGCCATTAAAAAAAAAAGAGAGAATAAGAAAACACCATACAGTAGCTACTAGATGATACTAAGGGGACCAACCTAAAACTAACTTGAGTTACAGAAAAGCTACAAGATATCAGAGATGAAATTATTAATATGTTTAGAGAAATAGAAAATTTTCCAAATATGAATAAAGAGTTTAACATGCAAGCAAATGATGTTTCCAGAACACCAATTATGTTGAAAAAAGCTCACAAAGACACGTCCTTATTAAATTGCTAGATATACAACAAAATAAGAGAATTGTAAAAGCAGCCAGAAAAACAAACAAAAAAAAATCACATATAAAAATTAACTCATTGGAATTACAGAAGACTTCTCAACACAAACATTCAAGGCCAGAAGAGCTTGGAGTGAAATATTTCAAGTGCTACGAGCAAACAATTTCCAACCCAGTTTTATATCCAGAAAAGCTTTCCTTCATAATATATGGAGAAATAAATGCATTTCATAGAAAAGACCACTTCAAGAGATACATGAATACTAAACCAGCACTCCAGAAAATACTCAAGAATATCCTAGACAGAAATGACAAAACCAATAAAGCTAAAAACCTAGATGAAATTAAAATATCAAGCAAAGCCAATGGGTAAACAACAAGAAAAAGTGACAGGAAAAGAAATACAAATGAGTCAGTGACAGAGAAAGAGTTCAGAGGTGGCTGTATCTAGGGTGAATGATTACTAAATTAGTCTGCCAGTTGGTTTGCATAGTTCTGTTGGGATCAAGGATGGATACTAAGATAAAGGGCACTAGGACTAAGGGTAGGAGTGCTACCCACACTAAGGGTGGGTAGCCAGGATAAGATATAAGGGACAGAAAGAGGCTTGTCATCTCCTTGCTTGCTTTGCTACCTTCTGCCCGCCATGAACTGTTTCTCCTCTGCCATGCCCCTCTGCCTTGCCACCCTGCCTTGGAGCCAGCCAATTATGGACTGACACCTCTACAAAGTGTGAGCTAAATAGACTTCCTCCCTTCACTTGCAGATGTCAGGTAATTTGTCTCTGCAATGAGAAAAGTAACTAAGACACCTTGGTTCTTATCTTGGGAACTGGCTGTGTTCTGGGAAAAAGTACATAGTCACCATGGTAGATGACTAGGTCATTTAAACCCAAAATGGAGTTGCTCTGGTCTTGTGCTTTGACAGAAAAGACAAAGCCTGTTTCTCACAGAAAGTAGGTGTGGCCTATTCATTACAAAATTCCAGGAGGGCATGGCAGACTGGCTGAGAAAAGTGGGTATGAGCTGTGAATTACAAAATCCCAGGACGCATGTACAGAGCAGTTCCCAAAGCCCTGCATGTAAACTTCTCTTTAAAACTCGAGCAGGTTTTCTGCAGGACAGCCTAGACCTGATGTCAGCCTGAGGAGTGAGAGATACAAAAAGGACAGACCACATCAAGCTTTTTGCCACTGTGTTCTCTCTTGCATTGTGGCCCACTTTCACCCTATAGAGTATACTCATTTTCCTACTTTTGCTTGGCCGAACTCGGTCTGCAGAGCATTTTTTCCCACTATCTTTAATAAATGTAAAAGTTTGCTACCAAAAAAAAAGTTCAATAGTAGTAAATACCAGCACATCTAAGTAGTATCTCTCAGTCTTAATGGCTGTAACTCTCCAATTGAATAACACAGATTGGTAGATTGGATCAAAAACAGAATTCAACAGTCTGTTGTGTTCAAGAAATTCATTTAATTAAAAAAGATTCATAGACGAAAAAATCAAAGGATGGAAAATAATATTTCACACAAAACAAGTAGGAGTATCAATTTTAATCTCAGGACATTAACTTCAATTTAAAACTGATTAGAAGAAACAAAGAAGGTCACTACATACTAGTTAAGGGAGCAAACCTAGAAGACGAGACAATACTTATAAATATTTATGCACCGAATACTGGAGCACCTATTTTTATAAAATAAACACTGCTGAATACCAAAAATCAAATAAATACAGTGGTACCTCAGTTCATGTGCGCTTTTATTTGTGCACAGTTTGGTTCCCAAAATGCAGCATTTGGCAAAATTTTATTTTTGTTTGCTCTACATTGGTTGGCGATCTCTACATCAGGTGGCGAACACAACTGCAACCATCTTTCCCACATGAACATGAACATGGGCATCTTTTCCAGGATCATGGAATGAATTAAGTTTGTGAAGCGAGGTACCACTATACTAGCACAATCTTAGTGGGGAATTTTAAAACCACTCTTTCACAAACAGACAGATCAACTAAACAAAGAATCAATTAAAAAATCAGAGCTGAATCACACCCTTATACATAGGGACTTAATAGTTATCTACAGAGTACTCCACCCCACTACAACAGGGTATACATTCTTTTCTGCAGTATATGGTACTTTGTCCAAAGTACATCATATACTAGACCACGTAGCCTGCTTAAATAAATAGAAAATAATTGAAATCACCCCACGTGTACTATCAGATCATTGTGCAATAAAAATGAATATCTACAACAGAAGAAATCACATAAAATGTAGAAGCACCTGGAAAATTAATAACACACTCCTAAACAACAAATGGGTCACTGAAGAAATCACAGAATAAATTGAAAAATTCCTGAAAGTTAATGATAATGTCTGTACAACCCATCAGAACATCTGGGAGACTATGAAAGTAATTCTAAGAGAGAAGTTCATTGGAATCAATGGTAACATAACAGAGAGCTCAAATAAACAACCTTATGAAGAACCTTAAGATACTTGAGAAACAAAAACAATTCAGGCCAAAACCAAAATTAAGGAAGAAAGTCATACAAATTAGAGCAGAAATCAATGAGATTAAAAATAAATAATACAAAGAATAAAAAATTCAAAGAGCTGGTCCTTTGAAAGAATAAATAAAATAGATAAGCCCTTAATCAAACTTGCCAAGAGAAAGAGAGAAAAGATTCACATCAATGCAATTAGATACGAAAAAGGCAAAATCACAGCAGATACCATTAAAATCTAGAAGATGATAACTAGTATGAAAAATTGTATTCCAACAAATTGGAAAATTTTGAAAAAATGGATAGATTTCTAGACTGATGCAAATTACCAAACCTAACCCTATAAGACACAGAAATGCAGAACACCTAATAAAAAGCAATGAAATTGAGACAGTAATAAATAATCTACCAACTAATAAAAGCCCAGGACCTATAGATTCACTCCCAAATTGTACAAAATCTTTAATGATGTTATGTCACCTATACTCCTCAAACGCATCAAAGAAGTTAAAAGGAAAATAGTTCTTCCAAATTCATTTATGGAAATCAGTATCATTCTGATTTCAAAACCAAATAAAGCCCAAACATAAAAGAAGACTGCAGGCCAATCTTCTTAATGTACCTAGATGAAAAAGTCTTCAACAAAATATTCATAAATAATATACAGCACATTATCAAAAAGATCATACATCACGACCAAGTAAATGTTTTCCCAGAGATGCAAGGATGATTCAACATACCTAAGTCAATAAATTTGACTTATCCAATCATCCAAATCATCATGATGTGATGTATGAAATTTGGATGATTGGATTTGTACCTGTACATAATATATCTTGCTGCTTCTTTTTTCCCGTTCCCCTCCCCTCCCTTCACCCCTCCTACTCCCCTATGATGAATGTTATTGCTATGTACACATAAAGTGTACCATTAAAATAATACGAAATTTTTCTCCTATCCCTATGTCTTCGAGAATTCTTCCTATTCTATTCTCCAGTAGGTTTAGTGTTTCTGTTTTAATGTTTAGATCTTTGATCCACTTTGATTTTAGCTTAGTACATGGTGAGAGACATGTATCTAGTTTTAGTTTTCAGAATGTGGCAAGCCAATTTTTCCAGCACCATGCTTTAAAGAGGCTATCTTTCTTCCAGTGAGGGTGTTTGGCTCCTTTATCAAAGATGAGGTATTTGAATATGTTTGGAGTTGTTTCTGTATCTTCTAGCCTGTGCCATTGGTCCTTGGGTCTGTCTTTGTGCCAGTACCATGCTGTTTTTATCACAGAAGCTTTATAGTATAATTTCAAGTCGGGGATTGTGATCCCCCTGCCTTATTCCTGTTGCCCAGGATTGTTTTTGCTATTCTTAGTCTCTTCTGGTTCCAGATGAATTTCATGATTGTTTTCTCTAATTCTGTGAAGTATGTTATTGGTATTTTGATTGGAATTGCATTAAATCTGTATAGTAATTTAGGAAGTATGGCCATTTTCACTATGTTGGTTCTTCCTACCCAAGAACATGGGATATCTTTCCATTGTCTGATATCCCTTTCAATTTCCTTTTTTAGAGTACTGTAGTTTTCAATGAAAAGGTCTTTTACTTGCTTTGTTAGGTAGATTCCTAAGTATTTCATTTTTTGATGTGATTGTGAAAGGTATATCTTATCTTATTTCTTTCTCAGTGCATTTGTTATTGGTATATAAGAATGCTATTGACTTTTGGGTGTTGACTTTATATCCAGCTATGGAACTGAATTTAATTATTAAATCTAGGAATTTTTGGTGGTGTTTTTGGGGTCTGCACGGGAAGCCATACAAGGAATCAGTGCTTGAGATCACATCCTATTAGAAAGCTTTTGCACAGCTAAAGAAATCACCAATAGAGTGGGGCGAAAACCCACAGACTGGGAAAAAATTTTTGCCAGCTGTCCATCAGACAAAGGTCTAATATCTAGAATATATAAATAACTCACAAAAATCAAACCCCCCAAATTTAAAGACCCTATCCAAAAATGGGCATCTGAAATGAATAAACATTTCTCAGCCAAAGAAATAAAAATAGCAAATAAATATATGAAAGAGTGTCCAACATCATTGGTCTTTTGAGAGATGCAAATCAAAACAGCACTAAGATTCCATCTCACTCCAGAAAGAACAGCTATTATCAAGAAATCAACCCGTAACAAGTGCTGGCGGGGCTGCGGGGAAAAAGGAACCCTCCTCTACTGTTGGTGGAAATGTAGACTGCTCCAGCCACTGTGGGAATCAGTGTGGAAATTCCTCAAAAAACTACAACTGGAGGTTTCATTTGACCCAGCCATTCCTCTGCTTGGTATCTTCCCAGAAGAATTAAAATCGTCATATCACAGTGATATACATTCATAGCAACCAAATTTGTTCATAGCAACCAAATTTGTAATAGCTAAGTGTTGCAAACAACCTAAATGCCCAACAACTAATGAATGGCTAAAGAAGATGTGGTTTTTCTACACGATGGAGCACTACTCTGCCATAAAAAAGAATAAACTAGAGACATTTGTAGGTAAATGGATGCACCTTGAGAACATACTCTTAAATAAATCATACATTCATTAGTGCACATTGAGTTGTTTCTCTGATATGAGAAACCGCAAGTGTAAATAAGGACAAAGAGGTATAATGGATATTATGTAAAAAAAAAATTCAAAAGAGATGAGAACTAGTTAGGGAGAAGGGGGAAAAGAAGGAAGGGAAGAAGAAAAGAAAGGAGAAAGGGAAAAAATGTAAATAATCTTACTGCAAATAGGGAAGGGTGGGAGAATGGAAGGGAGGGGTGGGGAAGAGGGGGGAAAACCAAGATATATCATGTACAGGTACAAAATAACCATATTGCATATGATCATTATGTATATAATGTACCAGTACATGTTCTTGGTAAATAAAATAAAATAAAACTGAATTAAATTTAAAAAATCCAGATGATTGGATAAAGAAAATGTGGTATCTATATGTAAAGAAATACTACTTGTCTATAAAGGACAAGTTTAAAATATTTGTAGGAAAATGGATATACCAGTAAAATATAATATTGAGTAAAGTAAACCAGACACACAATCTTAAATATCATATAATACCTCTCATTTTTGTATGGCGAAGTATGAACAGCTCAATAAGGGGTAGAGAGAATGAGACAATGAGATCGATCTCTTGCAAATGGGGAGGGGTTCTGGAAAGCAAGTGTGAAAGGAGAAAGGAAAGGGAAGGGGAAATAAGTTGATAAAAGATATATCATGTACAGAAACCTAATAACCTCAATGAATGTAAATATTATATGTCATAAACATGAGAAAAGTTTGACAAAAACAACAAAGGCGGGGAGAGGGGATTTACAGTAGGAGGGAGGGAGGTGGAAAGGAAGGGAATTAACAAATAATCAAGCCGTATTATGTACATGTACCCACTCCTCAAGATGATTGTAAACTGCATGTTTTGCAAGCATGTAATAATAAAACGATTTTTTAAAGAGTACTTTTGGAGTGCTTTTTGTTGGTCATGAATTCTTTTCAGTTGCTCTTTGTCATTTAAAAGCCTTATTTCTCATACATTTTGAAAGATAGTTTTGCAGGATATGTCATTCTGTGTTGGAATTTGTTTTCTTTTGGGGCCTGAAACACTTCACTCCGAGCTCTCCTGGCCTATAAGGTTTGTGTTGACATGTCTGCTAGAACTCTAATAGATTTACTTTTATAAGAGATTTGTTCCTTTTCTCAAACAGCTTTTACAGTTCTGTCCTGGTTTTGGAATTCTGGAATTTTGACTAGTATGTGTCATGGAGAAGCTCTTTTTTGATCATGACTCTTTGGGTTTCTATATGCTTCACTTATCCATATGCTTAATTATTTCCCCATATTTGGGAAGTTTTCTGCTATTATTTCTGTAAACAGGTTTTTTATGACATTTGTGCTGTTTTCTGATTTTTCATTAATTCAAATTAATCATAAGTTAATCTTCTTTGTGTCTTCTAGCAATCGTTGGATGCATTTTTCATTTTCTCTTGGTGTTTTCAAGATGTCTCTTAGTAATTGGTCATCAACATCAGCTCTGTCTTCTAGTTCTCATGCTATGTTGGCCGCATCTGCCCAATAAGTTTAATAGAGATTATAACATGTTCATGATGGGGATGTAATTCATATGTCTTGCTGCCATGTGGCTCTGACTTAATTCATATTTCTCACTCGTGGGCAGCTCTAATTTAATTCCTATGTCTCACCACTGTGTAACTCTCATTTCCAGTCAGTTGTCTGAGGCTAACCTATGTATGCTGTCTGTTAATTAATATAAGATTCTAAAACAAGAACAGTCACTGTTATTTCATAGCTAATTTATTATTAAGCTCAGTGGTAAAATTTTTTTTATTATTGCTTTGTTTTTCCTTGGTGGCTCTTCTCAATTTTGTTCAGGATTTTTGTTTGTCAGTGATATATAATTTTTATATGCATTTATGTATATTATAACCTATTCATTTTTTAATTTTCAAAGTACTTCAGTTTTGTAAAATTTTTTCACATTAGAGTGTCAAACACAGAAAATGGATGATTCATAGGATGAATCTGTAATTATATCTCATCAGAGGAAAACTTTATGACCTATCTATTATTCTTCAGATGAATATGCATTAGAATTACATGAATGTAAGTCTGTGGTCAATACATTCATTGAATGTATTATGGATTTGGACATGAATGTAGCAGATCAAGAGGAAGAATGGCAGCCAATAATAGAAAGAAACATAATGGAACATGAGTACACAGAACTATAAAATGTGGAACTTCTAATAAATATTCATTGCAGTGACCCTTTTGCATTGTATAAATTATTTCTACCCCATTATATACCTAAAATTATAGTTGAAGAAATGGATATGCCATACAATGAAGTTTTACTGCAAAAAGGAAACTTCAGTTATTCTGGGAATCTGTTACAAATAATGAGATGAAAATTTTATAGTATTTTGCTAATTGTGTGCATAGCACCATTACCAGATATTATATTACACTGGTCTGAAAAATAATATTTATGCCAACGGACATAAAGAATTCCATGCAATGTGAAAGTTTTTTGGCTCTTTTGAATTGTTTACATTTCTCTGACAATCCTTGAATAAATTTAGAAAAATGAGAAAAGAAATTATTAGTACATCAAGAATGTAGTATAACCTGTAAAAAATGCAGTGATAGACAAAAGTATGGTTTTATGATGAGGTCATCAACATTTTTGCCAATACATCAAAGGAAAACAGCACCTGTATTGGATAAAATTGTGTAACTTATGTTTGCCTACTAGTTATACCGATGTTTTAGTTGTCTGTGCTGGAAAAAGTGCAAGCCCTTCAATGCATGTGCATTCTTATGATTTTGTTTTGAAATTAATGAATGGCTTATTACTTGAACACTGCACATTATATGCAGATAGTTATTTGAGTATAGGCCTAGCACAAGTACTTTTATGAAAAGAAACTTATTTTTGTGGCACAGTACAGCCAAATTGAAAATTTTTAACAGTGAAAGTAAAGATGAAGCAAACGTAAAATCATAAACTTTGAGTAATACAAGCATATTAGAATACAATTCGTTGGGAACACATCTTTGAGTACATCTATCTTTACTTCTTTAGGGTACTTTTCCTAGAAGTGAAATTGTTGAGTCAGAGAATCTGCACAATTCAAAAACCCTTGATGTACAAAGATCCAACCTGTGGTTGGGCAAACTGGTCCTAGTTTGTGCCTCATCAGTGATTATGAAAACATCCTTTCACCCACATATTTCACAGTACCGAATTTTATTCTTTTCAGTCACTGCCAGTCTGTTTAGTAAAAATATTTGACTTGAATTTCCTTGTTTATTATTGACTCTGAACTTTCTTTTTTTGCTGTTTATAGTGTTCCTTTTGTGAATCATCTACTCGTGTTTATTGTTATGCTATTATTAGGGTGTGAGAGACTTTTAAGAAAGTTCCAAATTATAATGAATAACATTTTGTTTTCTTGCAAATCTGGATTTTGAACTACATATTGGCAAGTTTTTTTTTTTCAATTTTATTTTAATGGTATATTTTAGATGTACATAGTGATAACATTCATCATAGGGGATTTGTACCCGTACATGGTATATTTCGTTCTTTATTTTTTTCCATTCCCCTCCCCTCCTCCCTCCTTAATTACAAAAGCTTTGTTTCATATATGCTCAACATAAAGATAGGAGCTGAATAATATATTGGGACAGTAATCTATCCAACTGCTGGTTATGATGACATGGATCCATTATCTATTGACGTGAACCTGTGTTTTGTTGGTGACGTATTGGCACATGAAGAAAGGCTGCAGAGCATATAAAAAGTGTTTTGTGAAAAGGGTATCTTACTTATTTTGTTCAGATCTATATATTTTTCACATTTTTTCACCCAAAGGGAAATATATGGCACCATAAATTGTCATTTATCATAATAATGACTATTATATTTAATATTATAAATTAATATTATAAATAATTGTATTATAAATTGTATTAAATATCTAGAAAATAGTAAGATTCTAAAAAAACATAAGGTTTGAGAATCATTCTGGTGTAAAATTTATTAAACACATTGATAAAAGAACAACAGAAATAAGAAATGGGAGGAAAAAATGGAAACAAAGCTTTTGTAAATAGGGAGGGAGGAGGGGAATGGGGAGAAAAGAAGCAACAAGATATTTCGTGTACAGGTACAAATCCCCTATGATGAATGCTATCACTATGTATATCTAAAATGTACCATTAAAATAAAATTTTTTTTAAAGATAGGAAAAAAGAACCCTTTATACATTAATTACTTGTAAAAACAGCACATGTACATTAATAGAAAACTTGGAAACATGAAACCCGATCTTCGATTACAATAATGCAAACAAGTGTCAATAAAGCAGACCAGATGTCATCATACTATGGTTTCTTAAGGAAAATGTTAAAGTGGTATAAGAAAATGTAATGCAGCTAATTGGTGGTACAGAAGCTGTAAATGCATATTATATGAAACAGCAATGATGGGGTACTTGTAAGATTTCCATCCAATGAAACAAATAATTTTTCATTATTGTGATAATTTTTAGGTGGTATGAATAGTATTACTCAATATTTATATTTGGACAATAATTATTCAAATTTAAGCAACTAACTATATTCAGTCCAGTTATAGACTTTTTACTAATTCTATTAGTAAATATTAGTACTAAATATTAGTATTACTAATTAATACTATTAGTAATAATATCACTACTAATACTATTAATTGGCTAATATTACTAGTAATAATGTTAATAATAATTACTATTATTAATTGGCTAATATTACTACTAATACTATTAGTAGTAATAGTAGCCAAGGGCATGACTAAATCTAAGCATGGATAACTACAATACTAATATAAATAAATATTATTATTATTAATTTTATTAGTGAAATGATAGATAAAAGTGATTAAATCCATTTGTACCACCAGTGGTGCAAGCCACCTGATGGGACAGTCATGCATGTTTAAACCTGTGGGATGCGTTAATCTGTTGGATTTCTGTTTGGTATCTTTTCATGGGCTCAAATTTTTTTCTAAACTGACCTTGCATGTTTTGTATTATTTTATTTAGCTCAGCTATTTTAGTAGTATCTTCTGTAAACTCATCGATCATGTCATTTATTAACTCCATTATCTGTTTTGTTATATCTCTTTTAGCTCACAACCATGTTATTCACCTGTTTTTAATGTCTTCTTTGAGCATTTTGAATATTTCACCTGTGTACTTTTTGATTTCCTCCCCCTTGATGCCCCAAGCATTAGATTTTGGAGAGTTGGGAGTTCTTGGAGGCATTTCGTTGCCTTGTCTTATGTTTCTGGGGTGTGTGTGTGTGTGTGTGTGCGTGCGCGTGTGCATGCACGTGCGTGCTGAGGTTTGCTTATTGGTTATAGTGGAAAGACTTTCTTGTTAGTATAGAGAACTCTTTATTATTGTCTGCTTTTCCATGATAAACTCTGGGCATGGCTAACTATAGATCTTTTTCTCTGTCGCAATAGTCAGCCACCTCCATTAATTTGTGAGGGGATGATGCAGTGTAATTGGCCCCAACACCAAGTTTTCCAGGAATAGGCTTCAGTATTTTTAATGACACAAAAGCAATCCAGATATTGGCAAACAGAGAAAATCAGTTAATAGCAACAACAATGCTACCCTGGCAATAGCAACAGTAACAGTAATAGCATCAAAGACCTACTGGACATTGACATACTATAAGAACCAATACTGTACCACAAAGAGATCATCATGATAAAAAGAACTATAATTATATTATAAACACTAAGACAAACCAAATACTGACATACATGGAATATCTATTAAGTACAATATCTATATTTGCACTAACAATTTGAAAATTTGAGCAGTAATAGCATAGTGTTTATTTGTTTGTTTGTTTTTTTGTTTGTTTGTTTTGGTGCTGGGAATCGAACTCAGGGCCTTATGCTTGCCAGGCAAGCACTCTAACCACTGAGCTAAATCCCCGCCCTAGCATAGTGTTAACTAACTTTCTAAATGAAAGTTAATGAAGCTTATACTAGTAAGATTAATGAAGCTTATACTAGTAACATAGAGTGAATGGAAAACGTAAGATTGAACAAAGTAAAATTTGAAAAATTAACCAATGTAAGGGGAGAAATAGGAGAGAAAAGTGAGATAAAATATACTATAAAGGAGTAAAAGTAAATAGAATTAGATCAAAGTAGAAGACAAGAATAAATGAGAAAAGTAGAAAATACAGGGAGCAACGGAAAGAAAAAAATAAGATGAAAAAGAAAAAAGATAAGAATTATGCATTGTAGTTAGGGAGGGAGGTGGAGGTGAGGGGAGGGGAATGGGAAAAAGGAAGCAACAAGATATGTACAGGTACAAATCCCCTATGATGAATGTTATCACTATGTACATCTAAAATGTACCATTAAAATAAAATTTAAAAAAAAGAATTATGCATTATGTTGGACTCAATAGGTCTTTTTCAAGCAAGATATGAAATCAGCCTATGTGTCCAGAAACAGATGAATGGATAAAGAAAATATGACATATAAATAAAATGGAGTATTATTCAGCCAGAAGAAACAAAATAGTGTCTTTGCAGGAAAATGAATAGAATTGGAGACTATCATGTTAAGCAAAATAAGCCAGATTCAGAATACAATAATCAGATATTTTTTCTAATATGTCATAATTAGAAAAAAAAAAGATGACATTAAAGTAGAAGGGAGACTATCGGACAAGAGGAAGGGGTTCAGGGGATGAGAGTGTAAAGCAGGTTAATGGAGGGATGGATATAATCAAAATATGTTATATGCTTGCATTCAAATGCCACAAGTAAGCCCAGTATTATGTAAAATTAATATGTACTATATGTATGTAGATTATCTATCTGTCTGTCTATTGAGAGGGAGAGATAAAACACTTTATCTCTCCCTCTCAATAAGTAAATGTTCATTTCTGAGAAATTTACATGAGTATGTCTTTGATCATTTTTCTCATTTTCTATATTTTCTTTCTGGAATCACATTATTATTCACATATTTGTTCTTTGGCTCAAATTAAAAATATTTTCTGTCATTTCTTGGAAATTTCCTAAACTTTATATTTCAAAGTTTCTACTGAATTTTTAACTTTTGCTGTCACATCTTTAACTTGTAAATACTCTGACACTGTTCCTGAGATCTTTGCATTAAGTACTATGGTGTTTTTGTCGCATAAGTCTATTTATACCTGAGTACATTTTCTCAAGTACTTATTTTACCTGTGCTATCATTTTAAGTGCCTTTATTTGGGCAGATACCCGCTGTTCTAAAGAACACATCTGTTTTTCTCTCTTCTTTCTCCCTGATGTTTTCTTTGGGTAGGCTAGATTTTGCTAAGTAACAACAAATCCCCAAATTGTAGGGCTTTAAAAAGAAAAATGATTCATTTATCATTCACACCGAATATCCACTGAAGTTTGGCTAGAGGGTTTCTTCTGTGTCTTCCTTGCTCCAGAATCAAGGGTGATGGAGAAGCTTCGTTATCTAACCTTGCCAGTTGTAAAGGGAATAGAAAACAGATTGTGGCACAATGTATGCACTTATACTTAAAACTTCTGCCGAGAAATGACAGATGTTATTTCTGCACAAATTTCTTTGGCTGAAACAAATTGAGTGACCTTGCATAACTTCAAGGGGTCCTACTATGTGCTCCACAGCAGAGAGCATCAGAATATTTAGGAACAGTCGTAGTGATTTTTGCTATTTCATTTGGCTAGGTCCTAAGGTGTTGTCTTTTAAGTTCATTTTATTTTGAATGTTTTTCAAAGTGCAATTTTTGAGGAGTTTTTGTTTGTTTGTTTGTTTGTTGTTGCTAGTACTTGGGATTGAACCCAGGGCTTTGCAGATGCTAGGCAGGTACACTACTACTGTACTACATCCTCAGCCTGGATGTAGTACACTACTACTGTACTACATCCTACATCCAGAGTTTGTGCTATATCTGTCAACTTCCCGTAGGCACTTACATCTAATCTTTCCTTAAAACCCTAGTGTTCCTTTAGCACCTGATTTTATTTTTGCTGAGGTAGTAACTAATTCTTTGTTCACTTTATGCTTTCTCATTTAGTTTTTTTTTCTCATAGTGCCTAAAATTTAATAATATACTCTAAAGTCAAGTTTGTTTATAATGTCAATTGTTAACTTCTCTCTCTTACAACTTACTTATGAGAAGAGTCTCATTTCATTATATACCATTTACATTAATGTGACCCTCTCAGAGCATTATTTCTTAGGCAAATATGCACTATTGCTGTGAGGATTTCTAATTTCTATGTTTTCTGTATTTGACAATGTTTTGACCTTTGTCATCTGTTTTCAAGGAAATGCTGCCTAACCTTTTCGACCAGGCCTTGAGTTTGTTGTACTAAATGCATCTGTTACTTAGGTGGCTTAGCCAGAAGGTGAGCATGTTTTCAGGTACAGCAAGTAGTCCATTCAGGGTGTTTTCTTGCAGTTGTCCCACGAACAATTAGAACAACTGGATGCTATTTTCTCCTAACTAAAAAGAAGATTTAGTACAAATGGTCCATTCAACCTGTGGCTAGTGGCAGGCAAAATTGGTAAAATCATGATAAAAAAATTCTGAATTTCAATACATTCCTTGAAAGCTGAGAAAAAACTTATTGTATGTTGTATAGTATATTCAAAACTAGCAGGTATTTTATTTTTTATTTGGCAACATGATAATATGACAATTATTGCTGCAATTTATAATATACAATACAAAACTATGTAATTATTGTCATGTAGGTAATGCATGTATATTAAAGGTAGATTATAGCACACAGATAAAGAGAAGAAGAAAAAGGGTTTGCTTCAAATGTAATTACTGACAGTATTTCAGTTCTTGTCCTTCCAATCTGTCAATGTGAGACATAGATGTCCTTGAAAGTCTCTTGAGACATAGAAAAGACTATTTGTAGTTACGTGTTTAATTGTAAAATTTGAAACCCAGATTTTTTTTAGATTTTTATGAAAATGTATACAAAATTACACAAACTTACAGGCAATTACACAAGCTTACAGACCACAGTTAATTGTACCTTTTGCTTATGACAGTGAGCAATGTAAACAACCACCTACATACAGTAGTAAGTCACAACTATATAAAATTACTATAGTACCTAGTGTACGTGTCACTGATTTAAGTTTGGGTAATTAGGTTCTTGTTTTTAAGATATCATTATTCCTCTGGATTCCCATGCCCCTCCCCCTTTTCTCTCTTCTTGTTTCCCTGAAACCTTTGTCTATTAGCTTATATCTAACACTTCGTCTTTTTGTATCCATTGTTTACTCTTTTCTTTTGTTTGTATTTTACCTCACTAAATGAGGGATACCATGTGGTATTCCAGCTTGCGAGACTAGTTTATTTCACTCAATATTATATTTTCTGGGTCCTTCCATTTTCCTATAAATGACTCTAGTTTGTCATTCTTTATAGCTGAATAGTGTTCCATTATGCATAGATACCACATTTTGTTTATCCAGCTATCCATTGATGGGTATATGGGTTGCTTCCAGAATTTAGGTATTACAAATTGTGCTGCTACAAACATTGTTGTGCAAGTATCTCTGTAGTATGATGTCTCTAGCTCTTCAGGAAAGATACCTAGTAGGGGAATGGCTGAGTCATATGGGATTTCTACTTTCAGACTCTTGAGAAATCTCCATACTGATTTCCATAATGGTTTTACTAGTTTGCATTCCCACCAATAGTGTAGGAGGGTTCCCTTTTCACCACAGCCCTGCCAGCATTTGTTATTGTTTGACTTCCTGATGATTGCCATTCTTTTTGGGGCAAGGTAGAATCTTTGAGTTATTTTAATTTACATTTCTCTAATAGCCATAGATGTTGAACCTTTTTTCATATGTTTATTGGCCATTTGTATTTCTTCCACTGTGAAGTATCTGTTCATTTCTCTGGCCCATTTCTTGAGTGGGTTATTGATTTTAGGTAGTTTAATTTTTTTGAGTTCTTTGTATATTCTAGATATTAGTCTTCTAATATCTAGCAAAGATTTTTTCCCATTCTGTGGGTTTTCTCTTCACCCTCCTAATGGACTCTTTTGCTGTACAGAAACTCTTTAGTCTAATGTAGTCCCATTTGTTGATTCTTGTTGTTATTTCCTGTGTGATTGGGGTTCTGTTTAGGAAGTCCTTTACTACTCCTGTGTCTTCAAGTTGAAACCCAGATTTTTGATTCAACTTACATATCTTATGGTTTTATCCATAAGTCTAGTGACTTAAACTCCCATGTATATTTTATTCTCATTTATTCTAGTAATCATTTCACTGAGTATATGTATATCAATACATCATGTTGTGTACTTAAATATATACAATGAAAACAAATTCAATATATATATTTCATTACTCTGAAAGCTCTTTACATGTTCTATAAGCAAATTTTTTCATATTATCTAATGAATTCTGTTTTTTTAAATTAAAGATTGTGCCTTAAATTACCTTAAACACTCTAGCATATTATATTATAAACTTAATAAGTCTCTTATAATTTTATACTTCATATGTTCCATATGAGAAATACAAGGTAATGTTTTGCATTCTTTAGTGCACCAAATGAATGAATAAGTATTTGATATAACAAATATACACAAATATGTTACAATTATGGGCTTGATTTACTTCATCTTTCCATACTGAATTCCATATTTTCCTAGTTGCTTATGGGGCAAGAGCATGTTTTAGGTTTCCACTTTGTTGAACAGAGCTTGCTTTATCAACTAGAATTTTTAAATCAAGTTTCTAAAAATTTTTCTCCCATGCTTTTTAAAGATGACTTTTCTCATTCTTTATAGTCTAGAAAATAATAGAAAATCCATGCAGAAAAATTAGATTTCTCTTGAGTTCAAGAAACCATTATCTATGTTTATATATTATTTTATCCATTCTACTCACACATCTCCCTTCTTCCTAATAAGAGTATAGCTAATTTTCTTCACTGCTTGTTTAATTTCCTTGCTTTGTTAAAACCATTTTAATGTCTTCCTGTGTGGCTCTAATAATATTTTAGTGTCATATTCTTTACAGCCTTACCTAATTTTTAACTTCCAGTACTTTTATCACATTGAATAAATGTAAATCTTTTCTTTTTCTTCTGTCTGGAGATATATATATATATAATATATCTCTATCTTATAATTTCATCCTGGAAATCATATAAGCTAATTTTTTTTTTTTGGTGTCAGGGATTGAACTCAGTGCCTTGTGCTTGCAAGGCAAGCACTCTAATCACTGAGCTAAATCCCCAGCCCCTTAAGCTAATGTTTTGCAAACTTTAGTGCACCAAATGATTGAATAAGTATTTTAACTACCAAACATACACAAATATGTTACAATTATGGCCTTGATTTATATATCTATATGTATTGTTTTTAACTTAATAATATATGATGAAGACTTTCCAAAGTGGATTAGTTAGAATTCTTTCAGCTGAAAGTAACAGAAATCACTATTCTCATGTATTTCCAAGGACTCTTTAACTTTATGGCTTTGTCTTTTTCTAGCTTCCCTCATGTTCTCAAGAGGGTGAAGACAGTTCCCAATGTGACTTATAGACATGACATAACAGGAGGAAAAAGGTACAAAGACTATTTCTTTCAAAGTTCATTTCTAACAGCAAGAAAGTTTTTCTCAAAACACACATATCGGTTCTGCTATGATGTCTTATTGTCCAGAAATAATTCGATGTCCACACCCAAATCTATCATTATTAAAAGGAGTGAGATTACAATGATTGCATCAGATTAGTTAGGGATTCCACCCTTATCAGGTATGAATGGACAGTTTTGATAATGCATTTGATAGATACTGGTAAATCTTCCCCCAATAAGGTCATGCCAATTTTTATTCCCGCAAGAAATTTATGAGAGACACTTGTTTCTAAAACCTCAACATTTGAACTCTTTTCTACATAAGAAAAAAGTGCTATCCAATAATTGTTTTGTGTTTAAAAACTTTATTTTGAATAATAATATATTTATATATCTTCAAATACAAAAAGTTCAGTGTCATTCATTAAAAAGACTCCCTTCTTAATTTGGATTTTTCTGGTTAATATTCATGAAATGCATTTTTTCAAAAAACTGATTATTCCATATGATTCCATTGTGTTTGTGTATGTGAGTTGTTAACCTGGGTTCCTTAATATTTTGATAGAGATTTCATTTTTGTTCGTATTTCATAGAAATAAATGCCCTATCCCTGGCCTATTCTACATTTATTGCAAGTATATTTCTTTAACTTTGGTGTTTATTTTTCAAATAAATGTTATAATGTTTATGTATTTCTTAGTAGATTCTGACTTTTCTTACTTTTTAAATTTGCTTATGGCCTATCTGCTTTTGCTTTTATATTTACAAAAACGTTTACAACCCTGAAATGAAATAAATTTCCACCTATGTTTCCTTAATTCTTTCATGATTTCATTTAACACTTTGTCTATCATAATGAAACAAAAAATATATAAAATCATGTTGCAAAATTTTAATGATATGCATGGTATTCTGTCATGTTAAGTGGAACAATAAGAATTTAAAACAGTATATTGGAAAATTTGTCAAATGGAAAAATAAGTGTATTTATAGGATTGCATAGAAATATTATTAAAATTTGAGGTTTTAGCTGCAATATGTAATGAACTTGGAACTCATCATTCTCACCCCTATAAGAAAAATATGAATAAACTGAAAATCAACTCTTTTTGACTCATCAGATAGAACTGATGTCACACCAGAACCCCAAACTATTGGGAGACAGATGAATCCAGAGAGCTGCTGTAGCATAAGGTGAAATCTAGAGGCTTCTGGAGCAGAAGCCACTAGAGACACATTTTTAGGAAAATGTAAGTAGTAATTTTGACAAATATTTGGAGGATGAGTGTGGACTAGTGTGAGAAAAACTCCTGAGGTCCACATTCTTAGAGGAAGGTCACACTTTTGCAAGCTTTTCCTTCCAAACCCCACTAGGCTCTCATTATGAAGACTTAAGAAAGATTCATGGTGCTGGCAGAAAGAAGGATCACATAAGTATTGTCAAGATGCTCAACTCATACTTCATAAAAAAGCTTCATTTACAGGGACATTTTACAAGGCCTTCTTCCAGCTGTGAAGGGCATTTCTGTGACTCTAACCACCTCTATCCTTCCTGTGTCCCCCAAGGAATGAGAAATCTAAGAAACCATCAGATTGTAGCCCAGGGATGAAAGCCAAATAAACAACTGAAGTTGAATTCCAAGACAGTATAACATTTCCTTTCCCCCATATCTTTCCACTACATCAACAGGGGCTCATAATTTTAAAAAACCGAATTACACCTGATTTTGTTACAACTCATAGGCTCTGTTTAAAAAGAGTTCTTGGAAGGTTGGGGTAGAAGGATCACAAATTCAATTCTCACCTAAGCAACTTAGCAAGACCCTGTCTCAAAAATTTAAAAAAAAGTAATGGCAGAGCACCTATGGGTTTGATCCCCAGTGACACAAAGAAAAGAAGAAAGGGGAAAGGAAGAAAGGGAGTGAGGGAAGGAAGAAGGAAGGAAGGAAGAAGAAAGAGAAGGGGAAGGGGAAGAAGAAGAACGAGGAGGAGGAGGAGAAGAGAGAGTGAGAGAGACCTTGGACTGGGGTTGTAGTTCAGGCATAGAGCACTTATCTAGCATGCACAGAATCCTTGGTTCCATCCCCAGTACTGCCAAAAAAATTTTGAAAGGAAATACTGGAGGCAACTGGATAGACAAAAACAAGGACACTAGAAAAAAATTGAAGTTTTTGATATTTAAAACTACCACAATCTTACACACAACCCAGCTCTTAATTAGGTTAACATAAAGACTCATTCAAAAAGCCTTTATATGGCAGTTATTATTACCTGAGTATCAAACAGGAAAGTTAAAATGACTATAATTAATATGTCAAGGGATCTTAGATTAGCGATGTAAGGAAAGAGATTGAAAGTCCTACAAAATCAAAAGGAATACTAGAAATAAAATTTACTGCCATTTTTCTTAAAACAAAGAATACCTTTAATGATTTCATCAATAGACTAGACATAGCTAAGGAAAGAACCAGTGAGTTTAGGCTAGGTCAATGGAAACTTACTTAAACTACAGTTAAAGGAAGAAAAAGAATGAAAAGAAAGAAAGAAAGAAAAACACCTCACCCAGAGCACAGGAGGGTAATGCAAAGGGATGGAGAAAGATACATCATGCTAACACTAATAAGAAGAGAGCTGGAATGATCATAGTAACTCCACACAAACTGACACAAATAAAGCAAATCTCCAAGAAGACATAATCTGAATATCTATGCATGTAACATTAGTGCCAAAATACATGAGATCGAAAGTTATGAAGGAAAAAAAGACAAATTCATATTGAAGTTGGAGACTTCAATTCTGTCTTTCAGTAAGAAGAGATCAAGGAGCCAAAAAATTAGTAATGATGTAGTTATGTATCAATTTACTTGACCTAACTGATACTTATGGATACACCAACAACAGAAAAATGTACATTCTTATTAAATTCACATGGAACATTCTCCAATGTAGCATACATTCTGGGTCATAAAACACATCTTAACAAATTTAAAAAAGTAGAAATCATACAAATTGTGGTCTCAGACTATAACAGAATTAAATTAGAAATCAGTAACAAAAAAGAGAGCTGGAAAAGGCTTGAATATCTGGAGATTACATAACACATTAAATAACATTGTTTAAATAAGTCTCAAGAGAAATTTTAAAATATTTTGAAAGAAAAATGAAAAATAATCGAAGTTTGTGGGTTGCTTAGATAAAAGTTGCTTAGAGGGAAATTTAGAGCATCAAATGCATATCTTAGCAAGGCTGCAGGCTACAATGTTGATATACAAAAGCTAATTGTTTGCCTGTATGTTAGCAATGAATAATCAGGATTTGAATTTCAAAATAACATTTATAACAGCCTAAAAATAAATGCTTGGATACAAATCTACCAAAGTATGTATAAGATATATATTTGGGAAATTACAAAATTTTATGCAAGAAATAAAAGAAGATCCAAATAAATGGAGATATATTTCATGTTACGTATTTTAATACTTACAGTGTTAAGTCTTCCCAACTTGTCCTATATATCCAGTATAATTCCAGTCAAATCTCAGTAAGTTGTTTTGGAAACATCATTACATTTTTCTTTTTAATTAAAAAATATTTTTTCAGTGCCGGGGATTGAACTCAGGGCCTTGTGCTTGCTAGGCAAGCACTCTACCCACTGAGCTAAATCCCCAACCCCATTAAATTGTTTTTAGAGTTCCTATTCAAAAGGCAAAGATCTTGACAGGTCAATACGACACTGACAAAAAACAATAAAATTGGAGTATTAACCCTATTCAAGTTTTTAAAAGTTTTTTTTATTTACTTAGTTGCAATGTTTTTTGGTTCACACAAGATTAGAACAGTTACAGGTTCTTTTTAAGTTGTAACTCTTATAATTTGTACATATAATGATTTAAACTTTTTTGGCTTTTTAAAAATTAGTACATGTTTGCAGTTCACGCAGTTTTTTACAGTCATTTTGAGGAGTCGTTACATGTACAAATTATAGCTTTTTTCTTTCCAATCCCCTTTTCCTTCCCTCTCCTTCTCCCCTCCTCCTCTGATCCCCCTCATCACCTTTTATGTACTTATTATTTATCTTAGTTCATGTTATGACATATCTTTACATTGATTGGAGTTATTAGGATCCTGTACATGGCACATATCTATTCCTCTTACTTCCCGTTTCCTTCCTCCCTACCCTTTGTCCTTGTTTCCTTGGACCTCTTGCCTATTAGACGAGATCCGTTCCCTTGTCCATTTCTATCCCTCCTATATCTTTTTCTTTGTTTATACTATGCCTCACTCAAATGAGAAATACCATACAGTATTCCATACAGCTTGTGTGTCTGATTCATTTCACTTGGTATTGTTTTCCAGGTGTACCCACTTTCCTACAAATGCCTCAAATTTGGCATTCTTTATAGATGAGTAGTATTCCATTATATATAGATACTACATTTTGTTCATCTAATTATCTGTTGATGGGTATACAAGCTGCTTCCAGGATTTAGCTATGAGGAATTGTGCTGCTATAAACATTGGTATGCATAGTATCACTGTGGTATGGTGACTTAAATTCTTTGGGGAAGATACCTAGCAGAGGAATAACTGGGTTGCATAGAATTTCTTTTCTTTTTTTTGGGAGGGTGCTGGGGTTCAAACTCATGGCCTTGAGCTTGCTAGGCAAGTGTGCTACCACTGAGCTAAATCTCAACTGTATGGAATTTCTAATTTCGGTTCTTTGAGAAATCTCCATACTGACTTCCACAATAGTTGCTGTATTAGTTACTTTTCTAGTGTCAATGGTTTGCAAGAGAGGAGATCTAATACAGGACATTTACAAGTTACAACTTTCACACACACAAGCCAAATGCAAGAAGAGTGCAGAACATCTATCTAAGCACTGAGACCCGAATGACACAATCAAGGGCTGGGAGCCCTGGCAATGTGTCATGTACGTCTGTGTCTGCAATAGAAGGCTGAGGAAATCTATACTGGAACCAGGATATGCTGCTCGCAGCGGAGATGAACAGCAGCCATCCTCAATGACGGCAAGACTCCGAGCTCCTTCTGCAATGAAAACAGCTGAATTCCCTTCTGGAGAACCAACTACAACAGAGCTTCTCATGGGAAACAGGCGGCCTTTATCTTCTACTCCCCCTCTCCTTTATGTTGTGTTGGCAACAATTCTCAGGTGGTTCCTCTATGCCCAGAACCACACCAATTCAGTCCAGTTGGGCATTCCTGTTCAAGTTGACCACATAGGCCTACCACAGCTGTACTAGTTTGCATTCCCACCCACAATTCAAGAGGGTTCATTTTTCGCCACAGTCACACCAGCATTTGTTAGTGTTTTTCTTAATGATTGCCATTCTTTCTGGAGTAAGATGGACCCTATTTAATTTTAAAACTTCCTATAAATTTACAGTAGTCAAGATAATACGGCACTAGCAAAGGAATTGCCATATGAGCTGCAAATTTAGTTCAGTGTTGGAGACCTTTCTTAGCATGGACTAGGCCCTAGGTTGCCAGCACTGCAAAACAATAATAACAAAATAAATAGGCCTATAGTTAAATGCAACAGAATAGACAGCCCAGAAACAGACAAAGATAAACTATAATATGAAATATAGCAAAGAAACATAAAAATTAAAATGCATTAAAATAAAAAAATTTAAAACTGATCTTTCACAAATAAATAAAAACAGTTCAATGGAGAAAGGCTACTTCTTTCAACACATGGTGCTAAAATAGTTGAAATATCCACACGTGAAAAAATTAACCTAGATATAGACTTTACACTTTTCACAAAACTCATCATTCTGAATTGAACTTTTGTATTATCAGTGTACAGTAAAACCTTGGTTTGCCAGCATAATGTGTTCTGGAATCATGCTTGTAATCCAAAGCATTTGTATAACAAAGTGAATTTCCTCATAAGAAATAATGGGCACTCAGATGATTTGCTCCACAATCCAAAAATGTTTATATAAAATGATTACAATACTGTAATATAATACAAAATAATAAAGAAAATACAAAATATAAAATAAAATAAAACCTGCACTTACATTTGCAAACCTTCCTGGAGTGAGACAAGAAACAGGAGCATTATCATGTAGGACAACATTCAGGACAACAATAATCACTGCTGTCTACTGGCTCAATTGAATCTTTTTCCTTTTACACAACTTTAACAAGGAACTGATCCAATGACACTTGCTATTGCCTCCTTTGGAGGATTTCACAGAAATGTGATGTTGCATTGTCTTTAAACAGATCAATTGCTCACACTGCTTACAGCCTATTTTGCGTGATGCTTTTCTACAAAATTTTGCACTGTTTCCCACATTTTACATATCACCCTAATATCATTTGAAATGAGGGATTTCTCTGCCTTTTTTTTCCTCCTTTTCTGTAGATAAGCTCTTCTTGATAACTTCTTGCTGTTGGGAGACAATCACCCATAATCCCACAGTGAGAGGGAGAGAAGAACCATTAGTTCAGTTGTGATCATGTAACATTCAACATTATGTGCTACTCTTATTGCAAGACATTGCTCATTTATCACATTAAAATTTATTAGAAATGTTTGCTCATCTTATGTAACACTTGCAGAACAAGTTACTTGCAATCCAAGGTTTTACTGTGTAACACAAAACTATAAAACTCCAGAAGAGTTCACTCAAAAACATCTGGATGACCTTGGTTTTGGCAATTAGATTTTAGATACAGTATTAAAAGCTTGATCCTTGAAGGGAAAAAGTGGTAAGTTGGTCTTTATTAAAATTAAAAACTTACTCTTTGTAAAACATTTAATTCAGAATATCAAAAGAAAGGTCATAAACTACGAGAAAATATTTGCAAAGTATACGTCTTATAAAGAACTTGCGTACCAAATATACAAAGAACCCTTAAAACTCAACAACAAGAAAAATAAATAATACAGAAAGGTCTTAACAGATTCCTTAGCAAAGAAAATATACTGACAGTGCTATAGACTGCAGTGTGTTCTCCTGAAATTTATATGTTTGATCTCTGGTCCCTAAAGTAATTGTATTTAGAGATAAGGCCTGTAAGGAGGTGGTTAGGGTTGGATGAGTTCATAGAGGTAGGTGCCTGATACAGTAGGATTGTTTTTCTTATAACAAGAGGCACTAAAAGACTTGTTCTCCTCTCTCCATGTGTATACTGAAGAAAGGACATGTGAGAACTTAGTGAGAATGTGGACGTCTGAGATCCTGGAATAATGCCCTCATCAGAAACTGAAAGTTTCTGTTTAAGCTACCCAGTCTGTAGCATTTTGATATGGCAGCTTGGTACACTAAGATAGGTGCCAAATAAGCATATAAAAGAATGCTCAATATATTTGGCAATTAGGGAATTGTAAATGAAAACAGTAATAAGAAACCACTATACAACTATTAGAATGACTAAATCTCCCAAAACGGGTAAAGTATAATACATCCTTGCAATTGAATGCTATTCAATGATAGAAACAAATGAGCTCTTAGGCCACACAAAGACAATGACTGTTTTTATTTTGTCATATGAAAAAAAAAGATAGACTGAAAACATTACATACTGTATGATTCCAATTATATGTCAATTGGAAAAAGTATGATTATGGAGATGGTACTCAGATTAGTGGCTGAATAGTTTAGATATGAGTGATCTTTTAGGACAGTGAAACTGTTCTGCATTATACTGTAATAGTGGAAACATGACACTTTATACTTGTCAAAACCCATAGACCTTTACAGCACAAGCAGTGACCCTTAACACATGTAAAATTGAAAATAATTTAGGAAGTTGAGTGATCCTGTGAGGAAGTGTAGAATGTGACAAAACAATCTCTTAGTATTAAAATGTATGAATCAATCTCAGTAATGTGGAGGGAGAGGAACTGCCACAAGATAAACCACATAAACTTCAAATCTGTCAGACTAAAGGCAAAAGAAACTACACAAACTCTGCATTCCAGCTGATAAAGTTATTAACCTTTTGGTAAAGTTTAACAGTTCTGGTATACTATACATGTATGCTGGAATGGAACAATTAAATAAGTGGATATCAGCTGGTGGAAGTCAGATTTATTACCACTGCAGTGAGAATTTACAGGTAGGCCAAGAGGGAAAGCACCATGAGGTAGTGGATTAGAGTTGCAGACATCAGTATAAACTCATGCTTAGCTTAATATAGATACAGATAGTTACATATAGCAGTATTTATAGATCTTTGTACATAAAGGAGTCAGTATACAGATAATTTTTTGCTTTGCTCTATCAGCTGAGAAGACCTAGAATCAACATTCCAGTATTTATCAGCACATACAGGCATCAAATCTTAGTTTCTAATACGAATCTCCACCAAAAGAAAAAAGAGCTCCTTTAAGAAATGGCTGCTCTTTTTTGGCTGCCCATTTCTTAACTGGGTCTTTTATTTTGGGAATTCTAATTTTTTGAATTCTTTATATATTCTTGATATTAGTCTTCTGTCTGTGGAATGACTGGCAAATTTTTTTATGTTAGTATCTGTTTCTTTTTCAGTAAGAATCCTTTTGGTTTATGTCTTCTACTCTGAGTAACTACTTTGAAGATAATGATACACAGCATGTTAACTATTGTTATTTGCTTATTATTTTGTTATAAATTTTTGTTTTATTTTTTCATAAAGTGCAAAAAGAGAAATAGCTGCTCCTGTAGTGTGAAAAAGTAAGGAAGTGCTAACACACACACACACACACACACACACAACTTAACCCAAGAAAAATTAAAAACCCTACAATAATGAGATATGTCAAAGAGACACAGTAGTCAATTTAAAGGGCTCCCAATGGCCAAGGCTGGAACAATTGAGCAAGAAAATAAGTATTATTGGATTATAACCTAAGGTAGAAAATAAATAGCCATGGATATTGTGTAAATGTCCATGGACACTTGTGTAAATAAATCATCTAATGAAAAACTTGAGTAGAAGAGATTTGTAAGAATTCTAAATAATTTGTAAAGATACTTGACCTTAAATAGATGAGCATAACTCCCCCATTAATAAGTATTGGCTATACATAGACATTCCCTTCCAAAGACTACAGCGGGGGTGGGGGGAAGACTTACTTTAGATTGGAGAAACCTGAGAATACTACCTCAGTCAGCCAAGGTCAACATCAATAGCAATAAATCATATTGCTAGTAAGTACCATTGATACAGTGAGAAAGGCACTTTACCTATGTGGTCTTCTACCCTTACACCCATAATCCATATATACTTTTGAAAAAAATCAGAAAAATATCAGTTGAGGGATAATCTACTGAACACTTCACTAGGAATCTTCAATATTGTCAAGATCATCAGAAATAAGGAAAGTCTGAGAAATTTTCACAGCTGAAAGTACCCGAGAAGGTGTGGTTACCAATCATGGGCATTCTGGATGAGATCCCAGGACAGAAAAGAGACATCAGGTTCATCCATATTGCCACAAGTGACAGAATCTGCTTCTTCGTTAAGGTTGAATAAGATCATACATATATGATTGATTACATAGTCAAAGAATATAAAAAGTAGGATCATATATATATATGATTAATTCCATAGTTGGTCAAAGAATATAAAATTTCATTAAGACAGTGGCATAAGTTCAATAGATTTATTGTATTTCATGGTGACCATAGTAAGAGAACAATATATTTTATGCACAAAAATTATTGAGAGTAGGTTTGAAATGTTCTCACCACAGAAAAAAACAGTACGTAAAGTAATACATATGTTAAATAGCTTGATTTAGCTATTCCATAATATATCAAAACATGTTGAGCTAGGTGTGGTGGCTTTTCTTTTTTTGTATATCTCCAATATACAAACAAGGATTTTAAGGCAAAAAAGCCGGGTAGTATCCCAACAAAATCACCGATACTAGAAGTTGCTGTGAGAAGCTTCTAACACAGGCAGTTTGGTGCCAGAAACAACTGCATTATACAGCAAATAGAGAAGTAATATATTTTAATCCTCAGGACTCAGTGGAATTGGAGATGACTAATTCAGTTCATAAAGGCAAATGTTAAATGATCAGGAATTTTGTTTATTATTAATAACTTGAAATCTGGAGTATTTATGCTTTGGATATTAGCAAATATAACACATTACAGAGCTTCTTTTTTTCTATTGAACAAATTTTAAATTCATCACTGCCTGGATATAATATTAGAAAAACGTAAGTGCAGTATACTGTCATAAAAATTTAGAAGCTTTCAATTCTAAATCTCATTTGCTAAGCTTACCTAAAAAATTACAATATACCCAGACTAAATCTTTAATAAATAGAAAGTCTGAACTGATGTAAAAGTAGTCTGGAGATTGAAACAGTCATCAAACACCTCCCCAAAAAGAAAAGCCCTTTGACAAGAGAGCTTCATGAGTGAATTCCACCATGCAATCCTTCTTGGATTCTTCAAAATATGGGAAGAGGGGAAAGACACTCACTACTTACATGCTAATTTTATGAGGCTGGAATTACCCTGACAATAAAGAGTGATGAGGACATTATGAGAAAGGATAGTATCCCTGATAAGCCTGTATTCTGATGAACAAAGATGTAAAAATCCTCAGCAAAATGTTAGCAAACCACATCCAACAGCACTTTAAATGGATCATGCACCATGATCAAGTGGGATTTATCTTTGGAATGCAAGGTTTAACCTATGAAAACAAATTAATGTAATATATACTATGAAGATAATAAAGGATAAAAATTGCAAGATTATTTTAATAGATACCAGCAAAACATTTGAAACAATTCAAAGCATACTCATTATAAAAATTCAACAGAGAAGGAATAGAAGGAAATTACTTCAACATAATAAAGCCCATGTGAGAATGCCCAGGTAACATCACACTCAATGGTGAGCAACTGAAAGGCTTTCCTCTAGGATGAGGAACAAGGCAAAGATGCCCACCTTCAACATTTCCATTCAACAAAGTAGTGGAAGTCCTAGCCAGAGCAATTAAGCAAGAAAAAGAAATAAAAATATTCAAACCATAATGGGAAAAGTAAAATTGTTCCTTTTTTGTAGATAACATGATCTTACATACACAAAATGCTAAAGACGCCACTAAAAACTTGTTATGAGGGGTTAGGGATTTAGATCAAATATAGAGTGCTTGCCTAACAAGCACAAGGCCCTGAGTTCGATCCTCAGCACCTGCCTATCCCCCCCAAAACCCAACATATTATGACTAATAAACAAATTTAGTAAAATTTCAGGTAATAAAATCAACACACAAACTTCAGTTGCATTTCTGTGTATTAACAATGAACTCCCTGAAAAGAGAAATTAGGAAAGCACTTCCATTTACAATAGCATGAAAAGAATAAAATATTTCGGAATAAACTTAACCAAAGAGGTAAAAGGCTGGTATACTGAAAACTACAAAACATTGATGAAGAAAATTAAACCAGACAAAAACACATGGAAATATGGAAAATTATGAATAAACCTGCTGTAAATAGGGAGGGAGGGAACAGAGGGGAGGGGTGGGGAAGAGGGGGGAGAACCAAGATGCATCATGTACAGGTACAAAATAAATGTGATGAATGTAACCATTATATGTAAAATGTACCAATACATGTTCTTGGTTTAAAATAAAAAAAACATGGAAAGATGTTTTATGTTCATGAATTGGAAGAGCTGATATTGTTGAACTGTCCATACTAATCAAATAAATCTACAAACTCAATCCAACCTGTATCAAAATCCCAATGGCATTTCTTCTATAAGAGAGAAAACAATTCTGAAATTCACACGGAACCACAAAAGACCCTAAATAAGCACATGAGCCTTTAAAAAGAAGAAAAAAGCTGGGGATATTACATTTCCTGCTTTCAAAATATATTACAAACACTCTGTAAACAAAATAGTATAGTACTAGCATGAAAACAGATGCATGGGCCAATGGAATGAAACAGAGCACAGAAAAAAACGCACCCACACACGGTGAGCTGACCTTTGACCCGGGTCCTAAAAATAGGTAAAGGGGAAAAGGGGAAAAAATAATCTCTTCAAATAGTTATATTGGGAAAACAGGGCATCCAATGACATTGGGCCATTATTTTATACCATTCAGAAAGGTCAATTCGACATGTATTAAGGACTTAAATGTAGGGCCCCAAACTGAATTCCTAGAAGTAAGCAGAGGTAGAAAGCTTCATATTTGTCCTGGCAAAGATTTTGTTGATACAAAGCACAGACAACAAAAGCAAGCTGGACTATATCAAACTAAAAGCCTTCTACACAATGAAGGAAACAATCAGCAGACAGCAAAGGCAAATTCTGGAATGTGAGAAAACATTTACAAACCATATACCTGTTACCCAAAATGTGTGAGGAAAACCTGCAACTCTGCCGTTGAAAAATGAATAACATGATTAACAATTGGGATGATTACTTGAATAGATATTTCTCCAAAGAAGATAATAGAGCTGCCCAACAGGCATATGAACAGAGCTGCAGAGGAATCCAAGTTAAAACCAAAATTAAGTGTCAACTCACACAGATCAGGATGCTTACCAGAAAAGATGCAAAGGAAAAGAAGTGTTGACAAGGATGTGGAGAAATCAGAACCCTTGCAGACAGTACAAATGCACACGGTAGAGTCATTAAGAAATACAGTATGGAAGTGCATCAAAACTTAAAAGTAGAACTACTGTATAACTCAGCATTCCTAATTCTGAATATTTACTCCAAAGAATTAAAACCAGGACCTCAAAGAACCATCAGCGCTCCTGTAGTCACTGCAGTACTATTCACAGTAGCCAAATGTGGCAACAACCTAAACATCCATCAATAGATGAATGGATCTCCTACTAGGTAGCTTCCCCAAAGAACTGAAGACATCGTAGTACAGAGATACTTGCATACCCATTTTTTTTTTTTAAGATCACATACAGCTTTAATGAATTGTTATCTTGAAGCTAAGATTTCTTTGGGACCCATTAATTTTACCTAAAGTAAAATTTTATTCTGTGCTTCAAATTTGTTTTTTCCCCCCCATGGTATCGGCTTCTATTTATTTATTTATTTTTAATTTAATTTATTTTAATGGTACATTTTAGATGTACATAGTGATAACACTCATCATAGGGGATTTGTACCTGTACATGATATATCTTGTTGCTTCTTTTTTTCCCATTCCCCTCCCCTCCCTTCACCCCTCTTCCCTCCTTATTTACAAAAGCTTTGTTTCCATTTTTTCCTTCCATTTCTTCTTTCTCTTGTCCCTCTGTTCCTTTTCCCCTCCCCCTCCCTGTTCCCATTTCCATTTGGATATTTTCTTCTCTTTCCCGATATAACACATTTTAGTCTTTATTTACAGTTTCAGTTTCTCATACCAGAGAAACAATGTGGTATTTAAACATGTGTATCCGATTTATTTTACTTAAGGTATGGTCTCAAAATTCATCCATTTACCTAGAAATACCTCAAGCTTAGTATTCTTTATGGCAGAGTAGTACTCCATTGTATTAAAAAAAAAACCCACATTTTCTTTATCCATTCCTCGGTTAATGGGCATTTGGGCTGTTTCCAAGATTCAGCTATTACAAACTGTGCCGCTATAAACATGGGTGTTCATATATCTCTGAGGTCTCATGCTTTTAATTCTTTTGGGAAGATAACAAGAAGGCGAACAGCTGGGTCCCAAATGGAACCTCTAGTTCTAGTTCCCTGAGGAATCTCCACACTGATTTCCATAGCGGTTGCACCAGTCTACATTCCCACCAACAGTGGAGAAGGGTACCTTTTTCTCCACAGCCCCTCCAGCATTTGGAATTGGCTGATTTGTTGATAATAGGCATTCTTTATAGAGTGGGGTGGAACCTCAGGGTTGTTTTAATTTGCATCTCTT
>PVJO010013315.1:0-52303 GCA_004026905.1 Hystrix cristata
TTTTTACTTACATATTGACTAAGGTTTATTTTGGCAAATTATTTCAGGGACATGTAAAATCTTCGTGTATGAAAAGTTATCACATACTTTAATATACATTTCACTTTTAATGTTTGCCTTGTAAAGCCACTGTTTAGTAATATTTTCTAATATTCTAATGTTTTCATATATTTGATCTTAAAATATTAATTTTTAACACAGTTGGACTATGTTTTGGAGTCCGATGTAAGCTGTAGAGAAGTAGGTTTATTCTTTTAAATTACTAGGCTATTTTTAGAGGAGTTTCAGGTTTACAGGAAAACAGTAGAGTTCCCATATATTTGGTATTTCTCTCCACCCCTCCCCCTATTGTTGAAACCTCATGTGAGTTAGAGCATTTGCTACTCTGGATGAGCCAGTATCAATACAGGATTAAAGTCCATATTTACAGTAGGGTTCACTCTGGTTTGCATATTATACAGGTTTGGGCAAATGTATGAAGATGTGTATCCACTGTTACATCATAAAGAATAATAGCCACTATCCTAAAATCTTCTGTGTTCCACCTATTCATCTTTCCCCTCAACCCTTGCCAACCACTGTCATTTTTTACTGTCTCCCAGTTTAGTCTTTTGCAGAATGCCATAGAATTGTAACTACGATATGTCGCCTTTTTAAATTGGCTCCTTTCACTTAGTGATTTGCATTCAGGTTCGTTTATGTCTTTTTGTGACTTAAAAGCTCATTTCTTTTTAGTACTGAACTATATTCCATTGTCTGAATATACTGCAGTTTATCCATTCACCTTCTGAGGGACATATTTGTTGCTTTCAAGTTTTGGCAATTATAAATAAATTTTTCCCAACATTTGTATGTTCGTTTTTTGTAGACCTTGATTTTCTACTCATTTGAATAAATACCAAAGAGAGTGATTGCTGGATCCTATGATGAAAGTATGTTTAGTGTTACAACAACCTGCCAAGATGTCTTCCAGACTAGCTGCACTATTTTCTCAGCAGCATGAATGAGAATTGCTATTGTTCCACATCCTCATCAATATTTCATATTTTCAGTGTTCTGGATTTTGGCTATTCTAATAGATGTGTATTTCACTACTGTTTTAATCTGTATTTTTCTAATGACATGATTTTTTATTTTACATCTATGTATCTTTGGTGATGTCTGCTAGTGTCTTTAGCTTCTTTTAATTGTATTTAAAATTTTTTATCAATGAATTTTAAGAGTGGGTTGTCCTTTCATACATATGTCTTTTACTGTTTTCTTAGTCTCTTGCCAGTGTCCTTTGCAGAGCAGAACATTTTAATTTTAATTCAGTGTGGCTTATCAATGCTCTTTTTATGGGTCTTTTAATGATATATTTAAAAAGTCATCTCCAAACACAAATTTAGATTTCTGTGATCTTCGACGGTTTTATAGTTTTGTGTTTTATGATTAGGTCTGTGATCCATTTTGACTTAATTTTTGTGAAAGTTGTAAGATGTCTGGCCGGGAGTTCCAATGGTGCGTGATCAGCTGAGCGCTGAGTACAGTGGTGCATGAACATGCAGGCAACTTTCCTGGCATCCGGGAGGTCCTGGGCTGCATCTCCAGCACCACAAAGGGAAAAGAAGGAAAATATAGGGCCAAGATCCTTGGTTGACATGGCAATTAGAGGAACTGATGCTAAAAAGTGCTTTAAATAATTTCTGACTGTGATAAACATTGTAAAGTGTTTTTATTATTATCATAATATTGTACCTCAACCTCAGATGTCTGAGGTCCAGTAAACAAAAGGCTAAAATAAACAGAACTGAGTCTCTAGGAAACCTTTAGTGAATCATTCAGATAAGAGAGCAGATTATCATGTTTTACTAAACAGCTTTGATAATATACAAGAAAAGAACCATATGTATAAAACAAAAACACAATGCCTAAAAAAGACCAGCCAGACAGAATTAGCTATAACTAACACAAGGAACACACAGCCTCAGGGTCTCTAGACCTCACCCACCTCTCCTGGGTGCAGAAACTGCTGGGCCTCAGCCCTGCCTATGCCTCAGAAGGTGCGGGTACCTCTTTGCCCACTTAAACCAACCCCTTATACACCCACAGCTTCTGACTCTGCCCTCAGCTTTTGCAAGCAGCTTGGATACTAGCTTCTTCAAGCTGCTCCCAAAGGGATTGCATAATAAAAGTTGCTTTGGGGTAGGATGACTCCCATTGCAGCCAACTTTAACCCGAAAGAGAGGTGCTCTGGACCATAGGGTATGGCATATATATGAATGCACTTCTTCCCTCGTTTTGAAAAAGGCAATTGACCTCTTCTAAATGTTATATTTCAAAAACAGAAACTTGGCTGGGCATGGTGGCATACACTTGTAGTTCCAGCTGCTTAGGAACGGAGATGAGAGAATAGCTTGAGCCCATGAATTTGAGAGAAGCCTGGGCAACATAGCAAGATCTTGTCTCAAAAAACAGAGGATGTGGGGAGAAGGGGAAAGGAATGACATGGAAGGGAAGGGAAGAGAAGGGAAGGGAAGGGAAAGGAAGGGAAGGGAAGGGAAGGGAAGGGAAGGGAAGGGAAGGGAAGGGAAAGGAAGGGAAGGGAAGGGAAAGGAAGGGAAGGGAAGGGAATGGAGGGGAGAAACTATTTAAACATTCAAACTAATCAGTAGGGGGATAAAACCCCAAACCATAGAGTTAACAAAATGGCCAGGTTCTTGGATAATAATGAGCTAGCGTGGAGTCAGTAGCTGTGCTCTAAGCTTGATAAATCAAGAAGTAAAGGCATAAATATATTAGTTTAAATTATGGTGGCTACTGGTGAAAATGCAATAAGCAATTCTTTCTGGATAATAAGACTAAGATGCCTATGTTTTGTATTATATTATTCAACGCTGGAAAAAATTTAGTGTTCTAATACTGTGTTCACACCTCTTCAGATCCAGAGTGTTCCCTTTTTAATTACAGAAGAAGACTCACTGACTGTCGCATGACTTAACGTGAGGGAGAGATATTTTTGCCCTGTTTCATTTCACTTTGTACACCTTTCTGTCGTTTCACTATAACACTTATGAATAAGGTGGTTTGGGGAGGAAACCCAATAAAACAGTGCGCACGAGCCCTACACTGGAATGATCAGAGGGCCCGTGACTACTTTTCCTTCTCTGAGTAGCTTGGCATAGTGATCAAGGGTTTATGACAGTGTACAAGGTGTGCTCGAAATGTATGTTGAGTGTTTAAAATAAAAAAATTTACAGGACACATTAGCATCAATCCCCTCAAAAAACTGACCCTTGCTTCACACTCTATTCCATCGCTCTCGTCACTTTATGAAGCAGTTCTGAAAGTCCTCTTTCATGAGTATCTTTCGTTTCATCGTTGTGGCTGCCTCAGTGTCCTGATTCAGTTTAAAACATTTACCTTTCATGGTCATTTTGACTTTGGGAAAGAGCCAGAAGTCGCAAGGTGCCAGACCTGATTAATAAGATGGATGAGGACACAGTGTCGTGTGTCCTGTATTTATAGCCTTTCGATTGGACAGCACTTGGCAATAGCATTCACTGTATTTTTCTTTCTTTTTTTTTAATCACACTTTCTAAAGACATTCACAAAAGAGGACTTCCAGAGCTGCTTCAGAACGTGGCAAAAATGGTGAGATAAATGTTCTTGAAGTGAGAGGGAGTGTTTTGAGAGGGATTCATGGCACAAGCGCTCCTTCTCGGTCTGCGGGCAGTTGCTTCCCAGGCTCTGCTTGTTGCATCCTTACTTTGGCAGACCCAGTTCCCATGGCCCTGGGGCAGAAGGCTGTAGGGCAGCTATGGCGAACCTTTTAGAACTTTCAGTGCTACAAACAGCCTGCTGTGGCATGTGCGCCTTAGGTTGGCCACCACTGCTCTAAGGGTAAGAAGGGAAACGATCAGGTTGCACTATAAGTTGTGACCCTAAAGAAGGGGGCCAGTGCGTTAATCCCCAACAGTCACTTCAATGTCTGTTTGCATCACTCCAAAAGAAACCTAGGAATTCAGGTCAGCTTTGACTTGCCTCTTCCTGAGAGCATTAATATTGCCTGTGCCCAAAGACTGCCATAAACCCTTAGACATATGTGAGCAGACCATATTGGAAGTTGGTTTTGGCCACTAACTTGTAATGCGAGCCACAGCGCCCACTTCCATCTTCACATCCCTGACCCCAGCTTTGTGTCCTGACCAGTTTCAGTAGTGTCATTCACGTGCTTTGTAGTGCTTGGTGGCTCTAAGTTGGGTACTTCAGGAAGTCCAGCCTTTTGTGTGACGTCCAGCGTTCCTGTTCCTGTGACAGACCTTTTGGTTGTGGGAGACCCACAAAACAAAGCAGCCTCTGCTATTTGCCTTCTATGTTCATTTTAATTATTCATGTACTTCATAAAAATTGTTCAGGGCCAAAGGCAATTTTGAGATCAAATCTGTCAACTAAAAGAATATTTTTAAAGGAAAACAAAACCCACTGTTCCTCTTTTCCATGAAGAAAGCACCCCCACACTGCAGGTTCTTTTGTCTGCTTCACAGTGTATCACTGTGTGATGATAACCAATCCAGACTTCTAGGGAATAGTAGGTAGTAAAGCCACAGTAAAAGCCTGATGTTTAGGAAAGTCAAATGCTTGCACTGAAAGCAGTTTTCTAATTTGATTTAAAATTAGTTATCTACCTAAGACATTGCTCATTTTGGCGGAGAGATTAGAAACATCATTCAGAAGCCTCTATTCTTCCAGAGAGATGTTCTTTACTCATGTACGTTGCTGTGCTGGATCCCTGTGTGAAGTGGTTTGAGCAGGAGTTTCTCAAAGGAGGCCCTAATTCCACTGCGTGTCTGGGGGTGTTTTTAACCTAGAACGTAGTTGCCTTGTGATTCAACTTTCAGTGTCTTAGCTTTTTTTGTAGTTTGACAGTTTATTTAATTGAATATTTGAGATGTGTTGACTTTTCCTTTGTAAGTTGTGCAAAATACCATCCTTTGGGATGTTGGACAGGAGCATCGTGCAACTCCCGTGCTCACAGAGTAGTCCCGATCTTTTTGAGCATTTGCATCCTGCATGCTGAGTTAAGACCATCCCTTCACCTCTGCCTCCTCTTGATAGGAAAGGACAGCACCCCCCAGTCTGATTGCACGAGATAAATGTTTAAAGATACCATTTCATTTATACTCAATATAGAGGTATAACAATGTACTGAACATGTGGAAGAGAAAGCATGGCTAAATCTGGCTTAGGACATCAGGGAAGGTACGACAGTGGAAGGGACATTTGACCATATCCCTAAGATTCCAGATGTATGAGCTCAACAGGAGCCAACCACGGCATTCCTGACAGAGAGAACAGCGGAGGTGTAGGCTTGGAGTTGTGAAACATGTCTGGCGTGAGCAAGACAACATTCCCTCAGTATTCAACAGGGGTTGCTTCCAGGACTCCCTCAGGTAGCAAAATCTGCAGATGCTCAATTCCCTCACATAAAATGGTATAATACCTACATATAATCTATGCACATCATTTTGTATACTTTAAATAATCTCTGCATTGTTTATAACACCTAATACAGTGTGGCCAGTGCTTCTGGCTTCTGTCAGAGACCTATAAACTTCACCTCCAGCCACAAATGACCAAAAATGCTTCTGAAGGCTCTGAGCTACCTGCAGGAGAGAAATGCAAGCCTTGTGTGTGATTCTGACCTTTCCTAGTTGCAACTGCCCTTGGTCTCTTGGGTGCTGCTGGCCAGAAGTTGCCACAGCATATGGGCCCTTGGTCCAGATCATGATGGGAGGCAGGAAAGTGACATGGGTGCAGAGTGGCTTAGAAGTCACTTTATTGTGAGGCTGATTTCCCTAACTGTATTAACAAAGGACTCTAGTCTGTCCACAGTGACATTTCTCCTGCTGTAAAGCAGTGGCAGGGAGCAGTCCCTCCAAGAGGCCTGACACAGTTATGAGCCCTTCGGCAGCTCCGAGTTCTCAACAGGAATGAGCAGTCAGCCAGATATCCTGGGAATCAGAGGGAGGATGAATGGCAAGAGTCAGCAGTCTGGATGCCCCAAGATTAGACAGGGCCTGCCATTCCACATCCATTCTATACCCAAGTGTGACAGATTCCCTGACCTGCCCTCTGGAGAGTCCCATCTCACAGACACTAAAGATCCAAGTCAGTGTGGAAACCCCTAGATCAACATCCGCATCCCTGAAAAATGTGTCTTCCTCTGACGCAGCCCCAAAGCAGCTCCTCATCCTGCAGAGGCTCCAAAATGTAAATGAAGTTAAGTGCATCCATCAGCTTTCCATCACAAAATGCCATGACAAAATGCCTGAGAAAAATCAACTTAAAGGAAGAGAGGTTTATTTTGGCTCACAGCCTGAGGGTTCACTCCATGGCTGGCTTGTTCCACTGTTTTCAGGCCTGCATCCAAGATGAACATCATGGTGGGGAGCAGGTGGTGGGAGGAAGCTGCTTGCCTGATGACAGCCAGAAACACGAGCTTGCTTTTATAATAGTCTGTCTCCACAGACCAGTTCAGCTAGGGATCCCTAAATGGATCAGTCCATTCATGAGGTCAGAACCCTCATGATCAAACGGATTGCACAAGGCTCACCTCTGGACGCAACTACAGTGGGAAGCAAGCTTTCAAGACATAAGCTTTTGGGGGTTGTTTAAGATCCAAACCATAACGTCAAAGAGGCAATGTGCTTGCTACATGCCAGGAAAGGTTGATACTCCATAAACTGCCAGTGCTGTGGTCACCGCTGATACCACCGAAAAAATTTCACAAGGAAAGCTGAGGAGAAAAGACACCTTGCAGGGCACAGGTATTATGGGCCTGGAACTGGTCCAAAACCCCTGTGGACACTGTATCTGGAGTACCTGCTCCTCTGTGTATCTAGGCATATGTATGAGGTGTTATCGAAAAGTACAATCCATGATTAAAATAGAAAATGCATTACTGTGAAACACACATTGCCAGTAATCCCCCTCAAAACACTCTCTCCAGCTTTAAACACACTTATCCTATTGTTCTTGCCACTTGCTGAGCCAGTTTGAAAGTCTTCGTTTGTGAGTATATTTAGTTGCATTGTCATGGCTGCCGTGATGACCTGAATTAATTCAAACCATTTACCTTTCATGGTCCTTTTGACTTTAAGGAAGAGCCAGAAGTTGCACAGTGTCAGATCCAGTGAATAATGTGGATTACGACACACCAGGATGCTTTTACAAGCCTGTCTTTCTGTTGAATGTCACTCAGCAGCAGCATTCACCTTATTTTTTTATCATTTACCAAAGAGACTCACAAAAGAGGACTTCCAGAATTGCTTCAGAAAGTGGCAAGAACAATGGAATCGTGTGTTTGAGGTGAAATGAGAGATAATATTTTTAGGGGAGTTAAAGGTAATGTGTCTTTTACTGTAAGAAAAAAAATTTAAGCATTCACTATATTTTGATAATTTCTTCTGTAATTTTTAACTGTTAAGAAAAAATATTTTTCCCCCATCCCTGTGACTTTGTTTGTTGAATTCTTAACCTCCAACGCCAGGGTATTTGAAGGTGGGGCTTTGGGAGATATTCAGGGTTAAAATAGGTCATTGAGGGTGGAGTACCCATGACGGACCTCGGCCATATAAGAAGGCAGGAAAGAGAGAGAGCAAGAGAGAGATCTGACTCATGAGAGCCCAAGAGGAAAGACCGTGTGAAAAACAGCAAGAAGCCAGACAACAATCCACAAACAAGGAAGTGGGCCTGACCAGGTCTAGAATCTGTAGATACTCTCATCTTGGAGTGACCAGCCTCCAGAACTGCGAACAATGTAATTGTCTGTTGTTTAAGACATCCAGTCTAGTATTTCATTACAGCAGCCTCAGCTGACCGAGAGACTACACTTCCAACTTTAGATATTTTGTTCTTTTTCATTCTTTTTTCTCTTTGTACTTCAGTTTGGGAACTTTCTATTGATATTTGTTCCAGCTCACTCATTTCCTCAGTTGTGTCTGGTCTATTGATAAAATCTATCAAAGGCATTCTTCACAGTCGTTATAGGGTTTTTTATTCTTAGAACCAATTCCTGACTTTTTTCTTAGTATCTCTACCACTCTGCTTATGTGACCCATCTATTCTTTCATGTTGTCCACTTATTCAATTAAAGCCCTCAGCGTATTCATCATAGTTGTTTTAAATTCTCTATCCTGTATGCCAGCATCTCTACCATATCTGACTATGGTTACAATGCTTGTTTTGTCTCTTCAAACTGTGTTTCTTTTGAATTGGGTAAAAGGTGCTGAAGTAGAGCTACCTTTAGCATGACATTTTGTGTTTTACTGGCTAAGACTTGGGCTGTTTACTACTGGGTGTAGCTGTAGGTGTGAAAGGCTAATATTGTCTCTAATATTCTTATTTTTGTCTCCCCAATTATCTTTGTTTTTTCCCAGAGACCCCTTAAATAGGGCCCAAATTGCAGTAGTTTTTTTCTATGTTCCCCTGACTGACTGTATGGCTAAAAAATTGTCAGTCTTCCTTATGTTCATAAATGCAAACGTCCTAAACAAATATTAGCTAATGAAATCTAACTCTGTCTTAAAAAAGAATTTGTATGTTTATTCCAAGAAAACAACAATAGTTCCATATGCAATAGCTATTTGTTGAAACTTACTAGCTATTTGTTGAAATTAACAGATATTTCTCAGTACATGCTAAAATATTTGATGAAACTCAACAAGTTCATAGCAAACTAAGCATAGGAGGACACTTTCTTGACAGTCCTGTAGATGTCTACCAGAAAATTCTAGCAAGGCTTACTAACCATGGACAAGCTCTGCAAAGTGCCACAAAAGTCAGCCTAATGCTAGATAACTTTTGTTTACTTCTCATATTTCTTGACTCTTCAAAAGTTACGGTGTACAAAATCTGAATAATAGAATAAATAGAATCAATGTGCTTATGGAAAAGGATACACTATATGTTATCTTTCTGTCACTATGAAAAATACTTGAGATAAACAAAGTATAAGGAGAAAAGGTTTATTTTGCTTCATGGTTTCAGAAATTTCATTCCATTGGCTGTGTTGCTTTGGATCCTGTGGTAGGCCTGTTCATGGCAGCTGGGAAGGGAAGAGAGAGAGACAGAGGAGAGAGAAAAAGAGAGACAGAGAGATAGCAAGAGGGAGGCACAGAGAGAGAGAAAGAGACAGACAGACAGACAGACAGACAGAGAAATAGAATGCTCGAGGGTTTCCGTATCCCCTTCAAGGGCAATGACTTAACTTCCTCTCTATAGTCCCCATCTACTAAAGGTTCTATCTACCTCCTCCCATTGGCATCAGAGCCTGGAGACTAAACCCTCAACACAGGAGCCTTTGGGGGACACTCCAGATCCAAACGATAGCACACAAAAACTAGAAGGCACAATTTTACTGAAAGTCCCCCAGAACATTTACAAAATCAATTATCTGGTAGTGTACAACTCAACGAATGAGGCGGAAGATTCTGAAACTTTTTTTAAATGTTTTAAAATTCCATTTTGTTTCTTCCTTGGTTTGGGGGGGTATCGTGCCAGTCTTTGGGAGATTTCCTTAGGTTCTATTGCTTCTTCCTGTTGTGATTAATACCTCTTCTTTCTGATAATGATCTTGATAATTTTTTCTAATGTTTAGGCTGCTGGTTTCTTTGTGGTTGAAAGTGATGTATCAGACCAAATTTTTACCTGGTGTGGCCCTTTGCATTCTCCAGCTCCCATCTGAATATATACCAATGGCTAAAAGCGCATTATGGATGGGGTCTTGGTTCTCCTCTCCTGTCCTCCCCATCCCCCCTCACCTCCAGTCCTCACCCTGAAGATGAAAGCACACCCAGCATTGCGATGCCAGGATTCTCTGTTGGGTGTTGAATTTTTCTTCTTCAGGTAAGTTAATACATCATCTTGATTATGGAACATTTTTGCTGGCAGGTTTAGTCCAGTTCCTTACAGTCCTCTCCACCCACTAATGTATCTCTGTCTTTGAGATCAGATATTATTATTCTTTATTATCCCATGGGATTGCTATTTTCCTTTTGAAAGCATTGAGAAGAAAGGGAAATATCTTTTCAACCCATATTCTTAAACTTAGAAGATGAAAGCTGGACTATAGCTTCTCACATTTGCCCCACTTCCCTTATCCACAGTCCCTGCCCAGGTCCTTTAACATGCTTGAGTCCACAACTCTTGCTCTCAGGACGCCCCACGCCTCGTATGGAATAAATGCTGCTCTGCGGTATAACACATAGAAGGCAGCCTCTTTGCCTCAGTTGCTTAAATGTGTCCCAGATTCCCAGCAGCAGGTCTCTGTCGCCCAAGGATGTGATGCTGGGGACTGAAGCCAGAGTGTCACATGTGCTACAGCTTCACATATGCTAGGCAAATATCGTACCACTGAGCTATATCTCTAGCCCCATGTTTGTACTTAAAGGAATCAGAGGTTTTCAAGAACAAAGAATAGTGGGAGCAAAATGCCAGTGAGGGACCTTTTGGAGATGAAGTGAGAATCTTTAGCTGCCTTTTCTCCATGGACACTTACTATTGATTGTGGGACAGAGTTTGAAAATCTTGGCTTGGTTCAGACAAGGTTGATGATAGATAGGGTCAGAGAAACAGGAAGAAATAGTGTTGATCACAAAGGAATGGAGTGATGCGATTGGAATCTTGGAGGACCTTACATAATTATTTCTCCCTGCAGATACTTGTTGAGTTCTAAAGCTGTAAACGACTGAGATAAGCAAAAACCCTCTCAAAGGAAGACTAGAAATCCCTGCTCGCTCTCAATGCTGAAGATACGAAGGCCTGTCTAGTTCTCAGTTTAGAAATCAGCCCCATATTCAAGCAGGTCAGCAAACTTTCAGTAGGATAAATGCAAAGAAAATCACACCCAAATCCAAAAAGGATGTTTGTTATGTAGAAGAAAATTACAGATTAATCTTTCTTTTAAGCATAATTTTAAAAGAATAGTAGCTCATCACATCTAGATATATATAAAAGGGTAATACATATGATCCCATGGAACCAATTCCAGGAGTGCAGGGGTGGTTTACTATTTTAAAAGCAATCAGTGTAAGATAAAACAACTTGAAAATTCCATGAGATGTTAAAAAAAATTTGATAAAAGTCAACCCTTTTTACTCTTTAAACCAAGAGTAGAAGGTAGCTTTTATAATATGCTAATCTATCCACACTTGATCTTAGCCAAAAGGCTGAGAAGCAATGTGCTAATCTATCTAAACACATAGACAAATATTGGAACAGTAACTTCCTCCTGAGGTCAGAAATGAGACAGGATCTACCATCATTATCTGTGTGCAACATTGTGGAGGATACACTGACAAAAGAAATGAAAGGCATCAGGATTGGAAAGAGAATGAAAACTACTGTCACAACATGATTATACACTTAGAAAATCAAAAAAAATGGCGAGAGAATTAAAGTTTATATGTGAAATAAATCATTGGTTCATATAAGGCTGATGTACAAAATCATTTGAATTTCTACATGCTAGTAACAAAAATGTAACCTAATTTTTAAAAAAAAATTAAGGGCTGGGAATGCAGGACATGTATTTAGCATGTGTGAGGCTCTGGGTTCAATCTCCAGCACCAACAGGGAAGGGGAAAAAACAGGGACTCAAACAGATACTTGCATGTCAGTGTCTGTTTGTATCTGTTGCAGCATTATTCACGATAGCTAAAAAGTGGGAAAAATCCAATAACTGTCAACAGATGAATAGATGTTCTCAACATGTGCATGTTTACACACACAAATACACACTTTAATATAAAGATAAAATTGCTTATATTTAAAGGAATAAAGTTCCTTTACACAAATGAATGGAATTCTGATTCATGCTACAACACAAATGAACCTCAAAAAGATGTTAAGTGCAATAAGCTGGATAAAAAAGACAAATATTGGCCAGACATGGTGGCTCATGCCTGTAATGCTAACACTCGGGAGGCTGAGACAGGAGGATCACCTTGAGTTCAAGGCCTGCTTGGGCTACATAGTGAGTTCAAGGCCAGCCTGAACTACACAGTGAGAGTCTGTCTCAAAAAACCAACAAAACAAAACAAAAGAAAGACAAATATTGCATAATTCTTACATGAGGTATAGAGTAGACAAATTTATGGAACCAGAAAATAGATTAGATGGTGCCAGGCAAGTAGTGGTGGTGGAAAATGGGGAGTTGTTGCCTTATGAACAGAGTTTCTGTTTGAGGTCAGGAAAAAGTTTAAAAATTAGACAGTGATGTTTGCATACCACTGTGTATGTAAATAATGCCACTGAACTGTACCCTTAAAATGATTTAAATGGCAACTTTTACATATACTTTTATGTATAGTGGCAACTTTACCACTGTAACAAAAATTTTTGAGTGATAATAAATACAAAGATAGCCAAACTGGGCAGAGCATCAGAATACAGGTCCAGGGATAGTGCATCCAGAGATAGTACATATGGGGTTCTTTCTGGTGGAGAAAGGATCCCCTTTTTCAGTTTCTAGTGCTGGGTTAATTTGATATCCAGATGGAGAATATATTTCTGAACTTCTGCCTCACACTGTACACAGAAGTCTCTTTCAGGGGATTGTACATCTAAATGTGAAAACCAACACAACAGAAGAGTTTAGAACATAAAGGGAACATAATCACGAACTTGGAGTAGACAAAGATTTCTTAAATGGAGTACAAGCACCACTACCCATAAAAAGAAAGCTTTGATAAAAAGAAACTAAATGAAGTTTTGAAGGTTTTTTTTTTTTATCAGAAGACAAAGTACAGAATTGGAGAAGATGGTTTCCATATGATGGTCTGGCAAAAGGACTCATAGTCTTCTAGTTCATTTAAAAACAAAACAAGCCCCTCCAAAAATCTCCTGCAAATAAAAAGACCACTCCCACTCCCCAAACAGACAAAAGACTAGCAGAGTTGTGATATTGTGAAATACATTGTATACTTCCTGGCACAGAACTCCTAAAACATTCTTGGAAATTCACTAATCTATCTAACTTATGATTTGCACTGTTTTCTGTATATATGAAGTATGCACTTCGTCAATAAAGTTTTCCAAAAATATGTACATTTTGGTGAATGGATAATTTAAAGAATTTAAGTAACTAGTAGTTTAGGCTTTGCAGATATGAGTGAGGTAAAGGAATGACCCAACTTTGGAGAAATTTGCATCATCTCGCTCTGCTCCATTCCACATGTCCCCCTCCTCCTCAGTCGGTCCCAGAAGTGCTCCCACCCCCTTTCCACCAGGCACCCTTGAATACGGAGGCTGAGGTGGGCAGCCCCTTAGGCTGAGGTTCCCTTTTGCCCTTTTATGGTTCCCTGGCTCAGGAATAAGCCTAATTTGCAGACTGGAAGCCATTAAAGGAACATGGCATCTTTCTCTTTAACAAATGAAGAAAACAGATTTGATGTTATTTGAGCAAGGTCACAAAACTGATTATTTACAGAAATATATGCTCAAATGCATGACAGTTTGAAGGGATTCAAGAAGAAATCCCCTATTGCTACAATCACTGTCTGATTCATCTGTTGTGGTGAAGTGGAAGGCTGGACCAGCCCACGGGCTGGCCCGCTCTCATCCCACTTGGTTGCGAGAGGGAGATGCCACCCAGATACAAAGAGCCAAATTTGAGTCCGCTTTATTAATAGCCAGCGATCGAGAGGGCACTCATGTGCAAAAAGAAGCTCTCGATGCCTTTCTGCAGTTTGACCAAAGCTTTTATACAGTAGGAAAGGTGGTTACATTTTATAATTGGAAGTCCTTTGAGCAATACAACAAGCAATTGTTTATACCAGATGTTGGCCTTCTTTTAAACTTATCTCTGTTTATGTCTCTCTGCCTGAGTTTGGGAGGATCTGAAGTTGTGGACTCAAAGCGGATTTTAAGGATGCTAGGCACTAGGGGGAGGTAAAAGGAATTATGTAACTGTAAGGCTTGGCGAGATTGCTTTGTGAGGGATCTTTGATGTACAGAGGAGTGAAGGAGGCAAAAGAGTCAGGACCTTGGTGCTGGGTGGGAAAGGGACAGTCCCAGGGTAAGGTGGAGAAAGGAGAGTGTAACATTCTTCCTGCAATCTTGCAGATGTTTTGGTTACAATAAACAAAAGGCACACAGACTGGGTTGTAAAGCTAGGCTGACCTCGAATTTCCATCCCCAGCACTGACCTCGAATTTCCTATGCTTGAGTTTGGAAGAAACAAATGAAGTGGGCTTTGCTTCTGATTAACCCTTCTTGGTCCCCACTTCTCTTGGGCCGAATTAGAGCGGAATTAGGATGTCATTTCAGTGGAGTCTGAGATTCCACCTGTACAGATCCTTTGAGGTAAGTGTGCAGTTTTCTCCATCTCCCTGCAGCAGCCTCCTGCCCACGGAGCCACAGAGGTAGCCAAGACAGGGCCAGCCAAGTGCTGAGAGGTGCCCTCGCTTGAACAAAGTACTGGCTTCCTTGAGGCCTGTGAGGCCTGTCTAACCCTGAGGCCTGATTCCTTCCCCAGGTGCCCGTGAGACTCTCTGCTGCCATGAAGATTGCTGTCATTGGACAGAGTATGTTTGGCCAGGAAGTTTACTGTCACCTAAGGAAGGAGGGTCACGAGATAGTGGGCGTGTTCACCATCCCAGACAAGGATGGGAAGGCCGACCCCCTAGGTGAGTGAATGGTGCAGGGATGTGTGTGTGAAGAAACTGTGAGTGCTTTGTAATGGAGCCGTGGCTGGGAGGAATCTGTGCTGTCCATCCTGAATTCTGAACTAGCACCAACTGACTCAGGCTGTTGTGGAATGAAGTGGAGCTGCCCAGCGCATCTGATTATGAGGTGGAGTCTGTGTCCTAAGGAAGGGCCATGGAGAAGCCCAGCATGGTCCAGTGTCCTACTCTGAGTTTCTCTGACCCAGCTCCTGGGCTTTGGAAGGGCTCCCAGGTCAAGGTCACCTGAGTTTAACATTGTCAAAGGTAGACATGTACCATATTACTGTTACAGGGGCAGGTGGGGAGGGAACTGGTAAGACTCAGAGTGCTTAGTGGGCTGGTTGTGTCCGACTCAGCATTTCAGGGGTAAATTCTGAGAATTTTCATTTCTCACAAGTTCCTGGATGCTGCTGGGCCCCCTAGTTCTAGGAGAAGGCCGGTATTATTGCCTTTGAGCTGAGAACTGCAACATGGAAGGAAGCTAGGGCCTCAGCGCGGATGAACAGATTCTCCAGAGATCCTTGTTGGTCCTTCTCAGGCCTGATGGAGGCAGATAGTAGGGTAGGGCTCAAGGACAGAAGACCAGGGTTAGGAGAGGTGGCTTATGGGACTGGCCAGGCCCAGGGGCATGGCTCATAAAGAGTAGTGAGCCTTCCCAGACTGAGCAAATGCAGCCTAGTCCTTGAACTCCATTTCGGCACTGCTGATGCCGGCCTGGGCCTTAGTCTGAACCTGATCACACTGTGATCTGTGACATACCCTAACCCTAGCACAGTCTGAGATATGCACACTGACCCTAGATAACCAGTGACACTACCTGCTGCTCCTGGACCCAGACCCACCCTAGCTGAAGCTGCTGCTTGACCCTGATCGCTGACATCTTATAGAAGTACTTCATTGGCCACAGTGGGACCCCTTTTGCAAGTATAGTCCAGTCTGCTTTCATGACATCTCACCCTCCCTTACAGCCGCTGGATGCTCAGACACAATGGCAGAGAGGAAGGCCAGAGAGGAGGGCTTGGCTAGACAGGGGCCAGACATCACACCACATGTTCTCACGGAGAACTGAGTGCAAAGAAGTGTTTGTTAGGTATTGAAGAACGGAAGGCCAAAGAAAACCCTGAAGTATTGGGGGGAAGGTTTATTAGCTTACACAAAGAAGTAGCTGCCACCTCTGGGGCTGAGACGAGAAGAAGCATCTATAACTGCAAGACTGACTTGGGGGCTGTAATCAGACCTGTGAGGATTCACTGGCTACCCCGGGCAAGAGAAAGGGCCCTCCAGGCTGAGACTGGACAGTGAGGTGCAGACACCTGGGCCTGTGTGTGCACTGAGGCTAGATGTGAAGATACCAGAAGAAAAACTCAGCTGCTGCTCTAGAAAGGGGCCACCGCATGTGAGGTGAAGAATTGAGGCTGCAGTGATGGTCAGAGGACAGAAACCCCACAGAAAGGACCAAGCCTCTCCCCTCCCTTCTCCCCATGCTCTTTCTTCCCTCCAGCCCTTCAGTCTTCCTCCTGACAAGGAAGAGCTGATCAAGCAGAAATGCAATTGCAATTTTCAGAGTCCAGGATTCCATCACAGACAGCTGCAGAAGGGCAGTGAGATGGTCACTTAGTGTCAGACGTAGGACAGCCGTAAGAGGGGCTGGCTGAAGAGCTGGCTGTTGGTCCAGCAGGATCTGGGAAGGGGAGGCGCGGAGAGGTTTTGGTGATCAACAGAAGGCAGTATCTGGGCAGGGAAGTCCCGAGAAGTCACCCTGCCTGGCCACTTTGTGGTCTGATAGAGCCAGGCAGGTAGCGGTGCTCATGTGTGTGTGGGTAGCTGAGAGAGGCTGTTTTCTTGCCCGCTATCTTATAGGCCTGGAGGCTGAGAAGGATGGAGTGCCCGTGTTCAAATTCCCCAGATGGCGGATGCGAGGACAGGCTCTGCCTGACGTGGTGGCCAAATACCAGACTTTGGGTGCTGAGCTCAACGTCCTGCCATTCTGCAGCCAGTTCATCCCCATGGAAGTCATTGATGCTCCCCGACACGGCTCCATCATCTACCACCCGTCTCTGCTCCCCAGGCACCGTGGGGCTTCAGCTATCAATTGGTGAGATGGGGCAAAAATACTGGGGGCTCTTCTCCATACAACCCTCCTCCATCTGCCTGAATTGTCGTCCTTTAGCCTGAAGCTGGCTCTCAGGCAAGTGCCTGTCCTGCATGTCAGATGTCCTCCTTAACATGGATAGGTGGAATGTTAAGAGAGACTGCTGTACAAGACATGGGGGATAGGCGTAAGTGAGCACTCTTAGTGTCCCTGCAGCTGGGACAGAAAGGGCTTGGAGCCTGTACAAGGACACCTAGCAGGCTGCAGAGATGGGGCACCAACCCAGCTGGCTGCCCAGAGTCCTGAGCCAACCCCCACCCACTGTGTTACTCTCAGTGGGACCCTGCATAGAAAGAGGTAAAGATGGAGTGAAAGCTGGGCATGATGGTACATGCCTGAAATCCCAGCATTTTGGGAGGCTGAGGCAGGAGGATCTCAAGTTTGAATCCTGCCTGGGCAACTTAGGAAGACTCTGTCTCAAAATTTAAAAATTTTTCAAAAAGGATGTGGCTCAGGGCAAAGGCCCTGGGTTCAATTTCCAATCACATTCACGTGCGCGCGCGCACACACACACACACACACACACACACACACACACACAAGATAGAGTGAAGGAGCACCTACACAAGACAGTTTGAGATGAGAAAGGTGAAGGAGAGAATAAATGGGCTGATATGTCAGATGGGTGGCCAGGGAGGCAAGCCATTTGAACTGCAAAAAGAAAATGAATGTGAAAAAAAAAAAAAAAAGAAAATGAATGTGTAGCTCCTCTGGTCTGGTTGGAAACCAGGCTCCCCAACCTTTGGTGATGTTACTTCACTTCTCTGAGCCTCCACTTCCTTATCTGTAAAATGAGCATACCATGCTTGTTATGGCATCCAGAGCTCTTAGCATGGTATCTGGCACATAGCTGATATTAATAAGTGTTATTTCCCTTTTCCTTGCCCTTCCTGTGAAGCACATATCAGTCATCCTTGGGAGCAGAAAAGGACTTGCTGGAAAATGACAGGGGCCACGGGGCTCCACCTAGGGCTTCCCTTTTGGTGGGCCTTCCTCTGGGACTCAAGGTTTCACTCTTGTGCTTCTAGGACCCTCATTCACGGCGATAAGAAAGGGGGCTTTACCATCTTCTGGGCCGATGATGGTCTGGACACTGGGGACCTTCTGCTTCAGAAGGAATGTGAGGTGCTACCCGATGACACCGTCAGCACTTTGTATAACCGCTTCCTGTTCCCCGAAGGCATCAAAGGGATGGTAAGGGCTAGGGGCCAGCCATACTTGCCGTGTCCCATGACACCTGTGCCCGCAGGGGTGCTCCATTCCCAGACACTCTCACCTCTGCTTGCCTTCCTTAGAAGGAGGCGTGTAGCCCACATTGGCCGGGAATCCTGGATTCTACAGAGTGGGAGCTTTGACTTCAGGGTTCTGAAGAAACAAGATTAGGATGAACAGTGTTTTGAATTAGGAACAACTCTTGCTCACAGCTGACAGAACCCAACTCAAAAAGCTTTAGCCCGCTTTTGGCTAAAGAGGACACTTTTAGCTCATTTAGTAGATAATGATAAAGGCAGTGGTGTCAAGCATGTTTGAATCCAAAAGCTTAAGCTGCATCACCAGGTTTCTATTACTCTTTCTTCACACTTTGATTCAGCTTCTCTCTTTAATTAGTTTCATCCTCAGATTGGCTGCTCCAAATGAGAAGAAATATAGTTACTGGTAGTTCAACGCTTCCAATTCTTGATTCCTAGAAAAGTGAACACCCCTCTCTGGCCCTAGAATTCATGAGTGAACAGAGAAGACTTATATCTGCCGATTTGGAGTCAGGTGCATTATCCTGACCCAGTCACTGGCCAGGGGGATGGAGTCCTCTGATTGGCTGCCTTAGTCACATGTTTTTTGCTGCGGCCAGTTGGGGAAGGAGGCCAGCACAATTGTAGTCCATGGTCTGTGTTCCCAGTGCGGGAGATTCTGTTTCCAGAGGCACAGGGGACTGTGGAAAGACAAGGATAGTTGATGTTGGGGAGTTGTATTTGATGGCAGGCAGACTGGCCCCAGAGACCTGACCCGGTAGTGGTAGAGGAGGCTCTGAAGGTCGTATACCTCTACAGGCTGCTATTGTGTCAGCCAGAAGGGTATGCTGGCTGGTGAAGGCTAAAGGGAGGTGATATTCCAGACCTCAAGCTTGGGAGGTTTCCAAAAGGAGCACATTTGCACATGGCAGTAAGCAAGCATGAGAGTTATGTACAAATGGTCACTACAAACCAGATGTCAGCTGTCCCCTTGCTCCTCAGCTCTTATTTCACATCATCTGCCTTTTACTTTTTAGTCCTATTAAACTAGATGCCTCTGGGTATTTTACCCCATGAAATGACCTTACAAAAGTAGTGAGCGAGGTAGACTTAGTACAAGAGATAGAGAAAGATATTATTTGCACATCCCACAGCAGACAACTCAAACACCCATTAGAGCTGTACTGTCCAATACAGCAGCCACCTGTCACATACATACAGCAATTTCAATTAATTAAAATTAATTATAATTTTAAAATTTAGGTCTGGGGATGTAGCTCAGTGGAAGAGCAGTTTCCTCAGAGTTTCCATCCCCAGTACCACACACACACACACACACACACACACACACACACACAATTTCAATTCATCAGTTTCAGTAGCTACATTTTAAGTCCCAGTGACTATGTGTAGCTCCTGACCCCTGTGTTGGACTGTACAAATATAGCATATGTCCATCACTCCAGAACATCCCATTGAGCAGCTCTGCTTCATGCAGTTCAGGTATCCCAATTCTTTCCAGTCTTGGCACCTCTGTGTATCTCCTCTCACAGTGAGCCCAGGTTCTTTGGCTCTCTCTTCCCTGGTTGCTCCCCAACCATCTTCTTTTTCCCTTTCACAGAGAAACTTCTTCCTCTCAGACATCTAAACTTGCACCTCCAAACCCACCTTGGGACTCAGGATCCATTCTCCTCACAAGACAAAGAAGGTTTTAGACAGCAACATGAAAACGTGTGTGTGTGTGTGTGTGTGTGTGTGCGCGTGCGTGTGCGCGCGCACGTGCGCTTGTTATTCCACACAGGGCTTTATAGTTTAACCTTCTAATATCTCAGAAATTGTAAGATCTTCTATATGATAGAAAACCATGCATGTTAGAGGTGGTAGGTTTATGCCCAGTGTGCAGAGTAGGTTAGATTTGTGCTAACTCCTCTTGTTCATGTGGCACATAGTTCTTAGGAGCCTGCTGTGTCCCAGGCAGGGCTGGGAGGGAAAGAGGGTTCTACTGCTAGTGGTGCTAACCAGTGGAGTCTCCACAGGTAGAGGCTGTGAGGCTCATCGCAGAGGGCAAAGCCCCCAGACTCCCTCAGCCCGAGGAAGGAGCCACCTATGAGGGAATTCAGAAGAAGGAAACGGCCAGGGTGAGTATTAGGGCCCCACCCACCCCAATTCTATATGTGCCTGAGTTGGGGGTACAGAGGCAGCCTGGCGAAGCTAGGGTTCATCCGGAGCCAAACAGGTTGTACCTGTTTGAGGCCAGAAGAACCCACAATCCAATTAGTCTTGCAGGAGCAGAGCAGGGGAAGGAAGAGGCATGTGACCCTGGGAAGTACTGGTAACAGGGATCTTTCTGGGTTCCTCATTATTTCTCTTTAGGACCTGTAAAGCCTCCAAGGAGGGAGAAGAGGCTAGGACTGAATGAAATACCAGCTTTAGTGCTGTATTCTCCAAGATGAAATTTGAGAGACAATTTGTTACTTTGAGCAAGAGTGGAAAAGGGACCTTTGGGTCTGCTTGCTAGTGCTTGGTCCACTGTCCAGAGGTCATGCGGGAGCAGCCTGTGGAGAAACCAGCTGAGCACATATATCCTGCTCCCCACAGATCAACTGGGACCAGCCGGCTGAGGCCATTCACAACTGGATCCGTGGGAATGACAAGGTGCCGGGTGCCTGGACAGAAGCCTGTGGACAGGTGTGTTCACACACTGCTGGAATTCAGCCGGACTGTACTGGTGTGCCCCACTGGATATACAACTGTCAAATAGTTTGAAGCTCTTAGCTATTGTTGATACCCCATCTCCATCTAAATACTCCCGAACCCCTCAGCTCTTCCCCAGGACTAAGACCTGGTCACAATCTAACAGCTGAAGGGTAGATTTCTGACATCACTGGAGGCGTCCAGGTACCTCCTGCAACACTGGAGTGCAGGTGTATTGGTTGTAAGGTATTTTCAGTCTTACCCAGGGGCTTGCAGAGATCCCAGGCCCAGCTCTGACTTGGACTTGACCCCAGCCAGCGGCAGAGCAGTATACTCAAGACCAGAGACCAGGAAATGGCAGGCCACATGATGAAAATGGGGAGCCTCAAGGTTCCTGGGCTCTGTAAAGGCATCAGGGGTGGCAGGACATGTGTGAGGGTCCTTGCCAAAACCTCAAGCATAGCTGTCTTCCATATGACCCCATACTATCCAAACTCCTGACCCCTAGCTGACTGCCCAGACTTTGTCCAGAAGTATGTTTGCTGCCCTCACCAATGCAGAATGCTCTGTAATGGCAAGTGTATCTCCCAGCCACAGTGACCAGTGCCTGATGGCATCCCTATGGCCAGTGACCTCACTCCAAATGTCTTAAGTGTATTTTCTTCTGGTGTCTGTATACCTGGAGTCTGAGGCTATGGCCATTGCCAAGGGTTTTAAGAACACATATGGAAGTAGCCCTGCTATCAAGCCTTCCCAAAGGCCATCTCACCTCCTTAAGGTCTTGTCTGTACCCCAGAGGCAAGGTGTCAAGGACCACTCAACCTCACATGGCTCTCAGATCAGAGCTGCGCCCAGAAACCTCTTCATCTTCTCAGCCCACAGCCCTGCTTGGGCAGCTGGCAGCAGGGGCCTCTTCTCATCCACCATCTCGTGGTTTTCTTCCTCTTGTTAGAAGCTGACATTTTTCAACTCAACACTGAACACTTCAGGCCTGGTGCCAGATGGAGAAGATTTGCCCATCCCAGGTGCTCATCGGCCAGGCGTGGTCACCAAAGCAGGACTGATCCTCTTCGGAAATGATGACAGAATGGTAACGGCTCTGCTGTGGGTCATATTGTATGTAGGCTCAAGGCCACCCACATTCCTGTCCTTGGGCTTGGGCCCCACAGAAAGACTCCAAGTTAGTTCATATTCCGAAGCTAACAAAGCGTAGTATCTAGAATATTTATATTGGCATTTTTATCACAGAGATGCACTCATACTAAAGGCCCACCCTTTACCTGAGGGGTATTTGAAAGTACATTCAAATAACATAATGTCAATACACAGACAGTCTGAAGGACACAACCTTTGGAAAGGCCAGTGAGACCAGGATCACGACTTACCATGATTCTATGCCAAGATGCTACAGGTGCATCTGGAGGCTGCCAGGAGCAGCTGGTGTACTGTTTGGGGCCCACTTTTATTTATTTTTTTACTGGTATATGTTTGCAGTACACAATGGTTACATTCCTTTTGAAGAGTTTGTACATGTACATAACACATCTTAATTCTCCCTCCCCCCTTATCCCCTTTCCATTTGAGAAAGCTCTGCTTCCTTACATCCTATCATCTATCTTTTATTTTGCTCTTTATTTATATTTCGGGTTTCTCACGTAAGAGAAACCATGTGATAGTTAAGCTTGTGTGTCTGATTTATTTCATTTAACATTGTGGTCTCATTTTCCTGCAGATGACTCAAGTTTATCTTTCTTTACGGCAGAGTAATACTCTATTGTGTGCAAATACCACATTTACTTTATCCATTCATCTGTTGATGGACATGCAGGTGGCTTCCAAGATTTAGCTATTATGAATTGTGCTGCTATACACATGGGTATGCATGTATCACTATAATATGATGCCTTTAACTCTTTTGGAAAGATACCTAGAGGGACAATAGCTGAGCTGAATGGAATTTCTATTTTTAGTTTTTTGAGGAATTTCCATAATGTTTGTACTAGTTTACATTCCTACTAACAATTTAGAAAGGTTCCTTTTTCACTCCAGCCTCACCAGTATTTGTTATTATTTGATTTCTTGGTGACAGCTATTTTTTCTCAGTAAGATGAAATTTCAGCATTGTTTTGATTTGCATTTCTCTAATGGCCACAATGTTGAACATTTTTTCATGGATTTATTGATCAATTGTACTTCTTCTGAGAAGTGTCTTTTCATTTCACTTCCCCATTTTTTGATTGGGTCTTTTATTTTGGTGGTGTAATTATTTTGAGTTCTTCATATATTTTAGATATTAGTGCTTCGTCTGAGAAATAGCTGGCAAAATTTTTTCCTCATCTGAGGTTGTCTCTTTACTCTGTTGGCTGTTTCTTTTGCTGTACAGTAACTTTTTAATTTGATATGATTCCCTTTATTGAATCTTGGTACTATTTCCTGTGCATCTGGGGTTCTGTTCAGAAAGTCCTTGCTAACACCTATGACTTCAAGAGATTTACCTATTTTATCTGCCAGCCGATTAAGTATTTCTGGTTTAATATTTAGATCTTTGAACCATTTTGACTTTAGTGTAGTACATGGTGAGAGACATGGGTCTAGATTCCATCTTCTGCATGTGGGTAGCCAGTTATCCCAGCACCATTTATAAAAGAGGCTGTCTTTCCTCCAGTGTCTGTTTTTGGCTCCTTTGTCAAAAATCAAATCATTTGGTGTGCTTGGGGTTGTTTCTGAATCCTCTTCAGTTCCATCAATCCACGTGTGTTCTTTTTGTGTCAATTCCATGCTGTTTTTTTTTTTTTTAACCACTGTAGCTTTGTAATACAGCTTCAAATTTGAGATTGTGAGTCCTCCCACTTTGATCTTGTTGGCCAGGATAGCTTTTATAGTTCTAGGTCTCTTCTGATTCTGTATGAATCTTAGGATAGTTTTCTCCAATTCTGTGAAGAATGCTCTTGGTGTTTTTATTGGAATTGTGTTAAATCTGTATATCAGTTTCGGATGTGTGACCATTTTGGCTATACTGGTTCTGCCTATCCAGCCATGGGATATCTTTCTATTTTCTGATGTCCTCTTTGATTTCCTTTTTCAGAGTCCTGTAGTTTTCATTTAGAGGTCTTTTATTTGTTAGGTTAGGTTAATTCCTAAATATTTAATTTTTCTTGGTGCTGTTGTGAATGGTATTTTCTTCCTAATTTCTTTCTCAGTGAATTCATTATTGGTGTACAAGAATGTTGTTGATTTTTCTGTGTTGATTTTGTGTCCTGCTACTTTGCTGGATTTAGTTATTAATTCTAGGAGTCTTTTGGTAGAATTTTTGGGTCTTCTCTGTAAAGAATCATGTCATCTGGAAATAATGATAATTTGACTTCTTTGCTTTCTCTTGCCAAACTGCTTTTATTTCTTTCTCTTGTCAAACTGCTCTTGCTCATGTTTTGAGTACTGTGTTGAACGGTAATGGTGATAATCGATATCCTTGTCTTGTTCTTGATTTTAGAGGAAAAGCTTTTCTTTTTTTGCACCATTTAATAGGATGTTGGCTATAGGTTTGACTAAATGACTTTTACCAGATTGGGATTGGTCCTCTCATACCTGGTAAGTGTTTTCATCATGAATAATCATTGGATTTTGTCAAAGGACTTCTCTGTGTCTATTGAGATAATCATGTGATTTTTGTTCTTGCTTCTGTTTTTATGATATGTTACATTATTGATTTGTGGATGTGGAACCATTGTTGCATCCCTGGGATAAAGCCTACTTGGTCATGATATATGATCTTTTTGATGATTTGTTGTATTCTGTTTGCCAAGGTCTTGTTGAGGATTTTTGCATCTATATCCCTTATAGAAATTTGCCTGTTGTTCTCTTTTTTGGTTGGCTCTTTTCCTCCATTTGGAATCAGGGTAATGCTAACTTTTGGAAATAGCTTTGGGAGTACTCTTTCTCTTTTAATTTTCTCGAAGAGCTTGAGACATATTGGCATTAGACTTTTCCTGAAGTTCTTGTAGAATACATCAGTGAATCCATCTGGAACTTGGGCTTTTCTTAGTTGTTAGGTTTTTATTGGTGCTTTAATTTATTGCTTGTTATTGGACTTTGGGGAGTTTTTATATCCTCTTGGTTTAGTTTTGGCGATACATGTGCATCTAGGAATTTATCTATTCCTTTTGAATTCTCCAATTTTTTGGCATATAGGTTTCAAAAGTAGTTGCTAATAATCTTCTGGATTTTGTCAGTGTCCATTGTGAATTCACCTTTTTCATTTCTAATTGCATTGATTTGGATCTTTTCTGTTTTGGATAATATTGCTTAAGGCTTTGTCTATTCTTTTGAAGAACAAGCTCTTTGATACATTGATTCAGTTTTTTTTTTTTGTGGTCTCAATCTCATTGATGTTTTCCTCTGATCTTTACAATTTCCTTCCTTGTACTAGCTTTGGGTTTGGATTGTTCTTGTTTTTCTAGGACCTTGAGGTATATTGTTAGGTTTTTTTATTTGGGCTTACTCTTTTTTGTGATGTGGGCATTTACAGTTATAAACTTACCTCTGGAACTGCTTTCATTGTGTTCCATAAGTTCTGTATGTTGTACTGGCATTATTGCTAGGAACTGCTTTATTTCTTCCTTGATTTCTTCTGTAACTTATTCATTATTCAAGAGTGTATTGTTTAATGTCCATGCATTTGCCTTATTTTTGTGTTTTCTTCTGCCATTTATTTCTGGTTTCATTGCACTATGATCTGATAATATGCATGGTATAATTTCAGTTCTTTTGCATTTACTTAAGCATGCTTTGTTGGCTAGTATGTGTGGTTTGTTTTGGAAAAAGTTACATGTGCTGCTGAGAAGAATGTTGTTGGGTAGAACGTTCTGTAGCTATCTGTTAAATCCATTTGTTTCAAAGTTTGGTTCAATCTGATAATTCTCTCTTGTTTTTTTGTCTAGTTGACCTATTTGTGACTATTGGGGTATTGAGGTCCTCCCTATAATTGTGTTTATGTTTATTTGATCTTTTATGTCCAGGAGTACTTATTTTATAAAGTTAGATTGTTTAGTACATATATATTAGTAACTGTTATCTCTTCCTGTTGAATTTTTCCTTCAACCCAATATGTAGTGACCTTCTTTGCCTCTTCTGATGAATTTTGGTTTGACATCCATTTTGTCTGAAAATAGGATAGCTATACCTGCTTTTTTAGGGTTCTCATTGCATGGAATATTGTTTTCCATCCTTTGATTTTTAGTCTATGAATTTCTTTTTTGATTAAATGTGTTTCTTGTAGACATCATAACAATGGATTTTATTTCTTGATCTATTCTGCCAATCTGTGTCTTTTGACTGAGGAATTGACACCATTCAATTTGAGAGTTATTACTGATAGACATTGACTTATTCTTGTCATTGTATTATTTTTTAGTTGCTGATTCCCTTTCTTTCCCTTCTACTTACCCACTTACCCCTACCTGGTATATTCTTTCTATTAAGCTTTTTATCATTGTTAGTTTCTTTGTCTCTTTCTAGGATATCCTTGAGAATGTTTTGGAGTGCTGGTTTGGTGGTCATGAGTTTTCTTAAGTGTTCATTGTCATATAAATATCTTATTTCTCCATCAACTTTGAAAGATAATTTTGCAGGATATGTCAGTCTGGGTTGGAAGTTATTTTCCTTCAGGGCTTGAAACACTTCACCCCAAACTCTCTTGGCCTTTAAGGTTTGTGTTGAGAAGTCTGTTGTAATTCTTATGGGTTTATCTTTATAAGTGATTTGGTGCTTTTCTCTAAAAGCTTTCTCTAACAGCTTTTTAATAGTGTTGAGTGTCTGGAATTTTGACTATGATGTGTCAGGGAGAGGTTCCTTTCCAATCATGGCTATTTGAGGTACTGTATACCTCATTTATCTTTATGTTAATTTCTTTTTCCATATTTAGAAAATTTCCTGCTACTATTTCATTAAACATGTTTTTTATGGCCTTTTTTATTGTCTTCTGATTTTTTGCTAATTCCAGTTAATCTTAGATTAGTTTTCTTTGCATCATAAGGCGGCTGTTGCATCCATTTTTCATGTTATCTTGTTTTTAAGATACCTTTCATAATTAACCACTGACAACAGCCCTGTCTTCTAGTTCTGACACTCTGTCCTCACATTGGTCACTTCTGCTACCCATACTTACAATACACTTTTTTTTTTTTTTTTTGTGGTGCCGGGGATCGAACTCAGGGCCTTGTGCTTGCAAGGCAAGCACTCTAATCACTGAGCTAAATCCCCAGCCCCACAATACACTTTTTAATCTCGTGAATTTCTGCTTGGTACCTTTTTATGGCCTCTAATTTTTTTTTATTCTGGCCGTTCATGTTTTTTGTCATTTTGTTTAACTCAGCTAGCTTTTTATTAGTGTCTTCTGTAGACTTGCTGTAATTTTATTAAACCCATTATCTGTTTAGTTAGATCTTTTTTTAGCTCACCAAGCTCCTTATTGATCTGTGTCATTATTTCCTCTGTTATCCTTTTGAATAATGTGGCTATGTGACTTTTGATTTCCTCCCTTTGATGCTCCATGGAACAGATTTGGGGGAATTAGAAGTTTTGGAGGGCATTTTGTTGCCTTGTCTTCTCAAATTTCTGTGTGTTTGCTTGTTTGTTTGTTTGTTTGTTGTGCTGAGGCTTGCAGGTTGATTGTAGTGGAAAGCTTTGTTGACAGTATGGAGATTTCTTTAGTTAATGTCTGCTTTTCAGCAATGTCCTCAAGGCACAATTAACTATTGGCCTTTGCCTCTGTCCCAGGATCCAGCCACCTTTGTTGATTTGAGAGGGGAGGCTACAGTGTATTTGGCCCAGTATCCAGTTCTCTGGGAATGGTCCACAGTATTGTTAATGACACAAAGGCAATCCAGATATTGGCATCCAGAGAAAACCAGTTAACAGCAACAACTATGTCACCTTGGCTATAGTACTAAAGTCAATAAGAATAGTAGCATGGAAAGACAAACTGGATATTAACACCCTATGAACCAGTAATGTACCACCTTTAGCCATAGAAAAGATATGTATGCTCACAGTACAAACACTAAGACAAACCAAATATTGACCTATAGTAAATATCTACTAAATGAAATGACTTTACATTCACTAACAATAGGACAGTATTCAACATCAATAGCATAGAGTTAACTAGCTATCTAAAGATTCAGAAAGTGTAATAGTTATACTAGTAAAGATGAGGGGTGGGGAACTGAAGAATGCAAAATGTAAAATTCGAAAAATTAATCAATGCAAAGTGAGAAAGAAGAGAGAAAAGTGAGATATGGGATTCTGTTGGGGAGTAAAAGGAAATTAGTAGTATTAGAAAACAGTCACAGAAAAGAACAAACAAGAAAAACAAAACAGAGAGCAAACTACAGGACATAAAAGAATGAAAAGAAAAAAGTTAAAAGGGAAAAAGAAAAAAGAGGAAAAGAGGAGGAAAACCCCAAGCCCCCCAAAAAAGAAACAATAAAAGAGAGAAATAATAAAAAATTTTTAAATGAAAAAAGATTTAGTAAAAAAAAAAAATCCCTCTGTGTTTTGGAATGAGCAGTTTCTTTCCAGAATTTGCAGTCCCTTCCTAGCTTTATGACGGTGATCCCTCTATTTGTTCACCCCAGACTGTGATAACCATCCAAGCTGAGGCATATCCTTGCTCACATTGGTAGATAGAAAAAACAATCAATCCTCTAGTCTCTTATGGATGTACGCTGTGGACAGGGGTTCAAGCAGACTGTTGGACTTAATGTCAACATTTGCTTGACCTGGTTTCTCACTATGGAGGGCAGGAACTGTGTCCTTTCTGGTCCAAGCTTAAATTTCTCAGGGGGGTCTCTGTCTAACCCACACTGTCTCCATAGTGGTCTCTCTGGGTTGTCCATCTTTGGGAGGGTAACACTGAAATTCCCAAAGCTGCTAGTCAGGTCTGTACTTTCTCTGTGTCTGCTGGCTCGCCAAGATTACCTTCTCTCCCTGGGCTTTGGCCTTGTCCAGGATCAGGTTGGTAGTTAGTCTGCACCTATTCTGCCCCATGCCAAGGGCAATCAAAATGTAGACCTGGCTTGGAATTGGCAGATGGTCATGGCCAGTCAGGGGCTTGCTGCATTATCTCCCAGTAGGCAGCAGCTAGCTGCATCATCTTCTCTTCTGTCCCTGGGCATTGGCCTTGTCCATGATCAGGTTGGTCAGTTGGTTGGCACCTCTGCTACCCATTCAAGGTGAAACAAAACACAGAGCTGGCTCAGAGTTGGCTGGTGGCCACACCCGGGACACAGTATCCACAGGTATGGAGTTGGTCAGAGGCCAACAGCACTGTCTGTATATAGCCTAGCTTTTTTGTTTGTATATTACTACTACCCTAATTGTTTTTTGGTTATACTTTCCTTCACAGTGTTTAAAACCAAGTTAAAGTAAGACCTGGGTTAATCATAGTTACTCTGTCTTTCTATATATACTTGTCAAGGTACATTAAGGCTCCTTGGGGGTTACTTTTGGTGCCATGTGTGGAGCCTCTTAGCACCTCTGAAGCATATTCAAAGACAGTAGGGTGGGGGTCAGGTGGAGACCCTGTCAGAGCATATATCAAGTGTGCCATTCGTATAGTGCCACTCTTATCAAACAGAGACAAGCAGCCTACCATGAGTTCATATGAAACTCCTCACTTTCTCATGTATTTTTTCCTGTCCCTTAACAAAGACATTTATTGAGTAACTATTTATGAACAAGCAGGCCTCAAACAATAATATGATTATGTTATTAAATTCAATAAATCTGAGGCAGATGTAAGAATACTTTACAGCCATATTCTGCAGCCATTTCTGCAGTTCACATCAGGCATCTAGGCTGACCTCACATCCAGGGTTGGATGTGGGGCCGATGAGGGCCCTGCCTGAAGTACTGTCCCTATGGGTGTAAACTAGAAGGCTTGCTAGACTCTTTCTCTGATCTTTTTTCATCTTTTCACTTCTATGTCCCAGACAAGCATCTCCATAGGCTTTCTGTGGAGTGACTGTTTTCTTGATTGACTTTCAATGTAGTTGTTATTTTTTTTTATGAGCAGGCATCCTTTTTATAGAAATAATAAATTTATTATACTTAAAAGGACAGTGAGAGTGTGTAGGGTGTGTGACAAAACTGAGACTCAAAACAGGGCACAAGCCCTGCAGTTTTCTCTAGAATAGTGTCCTTCCGGCTCTCAACTCTTCTCATATGGGACTCCCCACTCCCTCCTGGTTGTGAGGACTGGTGACAAAGCATGGCATACTAAGCACAGCACCCTGGTTGAACTCCTCTCACCTTGCCTCAGCCTGCCACAGCAACTGTGAAATCCTTCCTTTTTCAGCTACTGGTGAAGAACATGCAGCTGGAGGATGGCAAGATGATCCCAGCCTCACACTTCTTCAAGGGAGCAGCCAGTAGTGCGCTCGAGTTGACAGAGGCGGAGCTGGTCACTGCTGAGGCTATGCGGGTAGGAGGCAACTTCCGGGGTGCTCTCTGGTTGGGCCAGTTGAGCATTGCACGTGAGTCACATTCCATAGAGTTGGGTGTATGTGCAGGACAAAATTGGTCCTGTCCTGTCTCAGGGCTTTCTGACATCCATGTGCCCCTCCTTCCTTTGTCCCTGCAGCCCTGGGATTTCATGAACTAGGTATCTGACTCTTCTAGCAACCCATTTTTAGTAGTAAATAAATGAAAAAGAAACTCCTGGACTAGGTGAGTCAGGGACCTAGCCCATAGCCTGTGGTAAGAATGTGCACACTGGAAGCTGCCCCGAGAAGCTGCCTAGAGGGCACATCCTGGGCTGCAAATGGGCTTTGGGATCAAGCATACCTGCGATCCCATCCAGTTTTGCCCCCAGATGAGGCTGCAGGGTGCTTCCCTCTCTGGACTCAGTCTCCTCAACCTGAAATTCAGTTGATAATCACTTCCCAGAGTTTGTTCTTGGCCCTTCCTGCTCCTCCATGTGTCTCTCTCTACCTGTAAATTATACATGCTATTGAGCCTTATTGAATGGATGATGTTGGGTATATTTTCAGCCATTCATCCTTTCAATTAATCATGTATTCAACTATGACTTATGATGGGGTACATCCCAATAAACCCATCCTAAGTGGAAACTATCATACTGTGGAAATGCATCAAATATGCCTAAACCTGCTGAACATCCTAGCTTAGCAACAAGCACACTATAGAGTGGCAGTTGTTCCTCTTTGTGATGGGGACTGACAGGGAGCCTGGAATAGCACCTTGGACCCACAGCCTGGCCTCCCACCCCATCTAGGCTAGTGACTGACCACAGCCTGGAAATCACCTGGAATGTAGCAGCCTGATCTGGGATAGCTGGGGCCCCTCCTCACTCCTGTCCTGCCAGGCCTGGCTGGAGTCTGCCCAGAGAACAGTCATCCCATCTTGACCTGCTGGGTGGCCTAAATTATTGGGTGAGTGGGCAGGTGCTGACCCCTGAGCTTGCTCTGGCCTCTCCCACACTCAACCACAAGGCCAGTGGGCTGTTCATGCTGCCTTTCACAGGCCCCAGAGGAGAGGCATACTGAGCATTTTGCATCTCAGTGAGTGAACCACTGAGATGTCCATGAACCAGTCATTGCATTTGGTTCACCCTCAGAAACACCCCACCCCTCCCCATGCTGTAACAGTCATGTCTGTGTCATGCTGGGGACACCGAAATCCAGAGGCCAAGCTGGGCATGGCATGAGGTAGGTGCTCAGGAGTAGCTGAGCTCTGCCCTCCTGGTCCCCAGCCATCTTCCCACTACCTACACTGTCACAGGGGCCCTCAAGAAGTAGGCAGTCGAAGTGAAGTGGGTGTGAGGACAGCAGCTGGGTTTTCAGAGTAGCCTGGGCTTCTGTGGCTTCTGCTTCCCCCAAAAGTGACCACTTCAGTACTAGCAGCTCCCACACCCAGGAAGGGGTGGCATTTTGAAGTAGACAGAGAGGCCAGCCTGCCACCCAGCCATCAGTGAGTGCATCCAGGGGCTGTTTACAGGGAACAGCACCTGCTCCCAGGCACCCCAGGAGACGTGTTCTCACAGAGTCTTGTTTTCCAGAGTATTTGGCAGAGGATCCTGCCCAATGTCCCAGATATTGAAGACTCCACAGATTTCTTCAAGTCAGGGGCTGCATCAGTGGATGTTGTGAGGTAAGACCAGAGGCAGAGGAGTCCTGTCCCGGGAATCTGTTGCTGGGTCATAAATTGCTGCAAAACCGAGCACCAGGAAACAACCACTATTGTGCTGATGGCTAATGCCAGCCTGGGACCCTGAAAGGGCCTCTGTCCATAGCCACTCAAAGCCTGTGGGAGCTGGGACAGCCAGGCAGGAATATCCATCCTAAGATGGCTTCTTGTTTCGACATGTCACCCAGGTTAGAACAACGAAGTGTCCATTCATGGTTGCCCCAATATGGTGGCTTGGAGGCTTGGACTTGTATGTGGTGGCTCATGGCTCTGAGAGCCCAGGTGCAACAAGCAAGGCAAATCCACTAATCTGGAAAGTCCTACCTCATCACTGCCACAGACCTGATTAGTTTCAACAGTCACAGTCTAGTGGGGTGGGGGACTGAGACCCACCCTCAATGAGAAGATCAGAGAATCTGCAGTTGTCCTAAAACTGCCACAAGCCCCAATGCCCTGGTTAGGGCCTCAGGAGACAAATTTAACATTGAGAGACCTCAAGGTATGTGTGCGTATATGGGAGAATGTAGGAAAGTGGAGTAAGGGAATCCCAGTTGCAGTATTTTAAAATTGAAATAGGGCTAGGGGTGTAGCTCAGTGGTAGAGCACTTGTCTCCATGCTCAAGACCCTGGGGTTCAGTCCCTGGCACTGCAAAAATAAATAAATAAGTAAATAAAATTGAAGTATAGCTTATATACAGTAAGATGCACAGATCTTAAGTGAACAGTTGGGTAAGCTTTGATTTAACTCATGTAAACTGCACCTCAATCAAACTGAAAGCATCAGCAACACCTTGCCTCTTTCTAGGCCTTCTCCCCATCCCCCACAGATAATGTGTCACCTTAGGTTAGTTTACCTATCCTTCAGCCTCATTGGAATTGTCCTATTTGCCATTTAAAAGTGATAAGTTCTAACTTGTATCAATGGATGCAGCATGAATTAGTACTTCACATACAAAAAGAGTAATTTCAAATTGGTTGAGCAAAAAAAAAATCTATAGTGAGCTTTCTTAAGACATAGATGACTGCTGTAAAAGTTCAAATTGTGTCATTAACGTTATCACAATCTGTTTCCTTGGGATCAAATTCATTTTCATGGTGACAAGAGGGCTGCACAGTTGCTCCAGTCTAATTTCTTGTCTTGTCTATATTTCTAATAGGGGATTTTCTTTCCTGACAGTTTCAACCTAAGTTCTAGATTTGAATTTGCCTCTATCTCTATCTGTGTCTTTCTGTCGATGTGTCTCTCTGTCTTTCCCTCTCCCCCTCGTTGCCTCCCCCTCCCCCAACTCTGTCTCTATCTCTGTCTCTGTCTCTGTCTCTCTCTCCTGCAATGCTGAGGATCAAATGCAGGGCCTCATGCATGCAGAGAATATCCTCTACCACTGAGCTACACCCCCAGTCCAGGCCTTTTCATTTTAAACACTCCAATAAGTATGGAACTATATCTCAATGTGTTTTAATTTGGACTTCCCCGATGGCTAATGACAGTGAGTATCTTGTCATATTCTTATTTGCCATTTGTGTTTTTTCTTTGGTGAAACATCTGTTCGTCCTTTTGCCCATTTCTAACTGGATTCTTTACTTTCTGAGGATTGAGTTTGGAAAGTTCTTTATATACTCTGAATATGAAGTCTTTTATCAGCTACATGATTTGGAAATATTTTCTCCCAATCTATGGTTTGCCTTTTCATTTTTAAATGTCTTTTGAAGTTTGATATCATTTTTCTACTAGTTTTTATTATTAATAGGTGGGTTGTCTCATTTACTCACTATAAAATAGTAGAGGTGTTATTATTATTCCTACTTGGTAAATGAAGAAACTAAGATATAAGGGTTTTAGTCTTTTACCCCCTGTCACAAACTGGTAAGTAATAAGAGTGAGAATTTGAAACCTCCTGAGTCCATAGCCTGGGCTCCTAGTCCCAATCTTAGGCTGATAACGACGCATAGAATGCTGGGAGCAAGGCATTGATTTGTGTTCGAAACCACTTCCTCTACCATTGGACCCATGCAGGTCTTCCAAGCCTCTGCCCATGCTCCCCTTGCTCCATCTCCTCCCTCCAGATTGGTGGAGGAAGTGAAGGAGCTGTGTGATGGCCTGGAGTTAGAAAATGAAGACGTTTACATGGCAACCACCTTCGGGGACTTCATCCAGCTCTTAGTGAGGAAGCTGAGAGGGGAGGATGAAGACAGCCAGTGTGTCATTGACTATGTGAGTCCTGGGTCCCTCTGGATGGGCATGGCCCTATGTACCCTCAGGCACCTGCATCTATGGATTAACAGTGACACCAGGAGGAGGCTGGAAGCCGAGATCTCCCTGGTGCCCTGGATAGCCCAAGGTGCCACGACAGTTGGGTAAACTCAGCAGAGAACATTGCTGCCTGTTGCTCAGTCATGGGCCAAATACTGCATCTCAAGACATGAGACCAGAAGTAAAATGAGACTTTTAGTTCCCAATAAGGAAAACAGTTGAGTCTATGCTTTCAACTTGTATTAATGAAACTGTGATAAGTAATCCCAAGTCTATTTTTTAAAGAAACTCTTGAAAAATCTCACTTGGGGTATCTTGGTAGGCTACCAGCTCCCAATAGAACGAGCTTTGGAGTAACTTACTTGGTTGGTGGTTTGGAACAGAAGCTGATAAAGAAAGTAGAGGTGGCCAGAGTAGACTGTAGATTGCCCTGGGGATAGTGAGTAGGCACACAATTGATTGAACAGATTGGCATGGGGCAGGGGGGCCCAGGGGACTCCTGTGTTCAATGTGAAATTGTGGTTTCATAGAGAAAGGAGTGGTAGTGTAATGGGTGGCATTTCTGGTGGCTTAAAGAGCCTTGCCACTCACAGCACTTCCTCTATGCTAAGACTCCCCCAGCCCTGGGAAGGAGGCTGTATAATCAGCCTGAGGACTCAACTCCACCTCAGTGCCTGTGCTATTTGTCTTTTCTTAATAATCAGTTGCCACCACAGCTGTCCCATAGGATAGCTCCCGAAGCGCCAGCCCCTGGTCATGCATGTGATGTCCCAGTGTGGGTACTTGTCACTGCTCCCATGTATGAAAGACCCACACTGCAGCTTTACCTTCCTTCCCAGGTGGAGAAGGCAGTGAATAAGCTGACTCTCCAAATGCCACACCAGCTCTTCATCGGGGGCATGTTTGTGGATGCTGAGGGTGCCAAGACCTACGATACCATCAACCCAACAGATGGAAGTGTGAGTGGTGACCTAGAGCCCTCTCCTGGCCTGTTCCCCAACTTCCTCTCCCCTACCTGGGCCCCAGCCAGGGGCCTCTGTTGAATATGCAGTTTTGCAAGGATGGAAATGGAGTAGAGTGGGAAGATAAGGGGGAGTGGGGTAAGGCAGGAGGACTACAGAGGGACTTGAATCTGCTTCAAACACTGAAAACAGGGTTAAAGCTCTCAGAGAAGAAATGAGTCACTGCCTCCCCTCCACATGCAACAATGACTCCGGCATGCTAATATTCATATACCCACCATCAAGAAATTCTTCCTTGTATGGAATCTTGTGTTTGTCACACTTTCTTGCTTGTGACCCTCTTAATGTCATGACTCAATACACATACTGTATGTCTCATGAGACAAGACTTGCTCTGTTCTAACTTTCTGGCTGGACTCATGAAATTAATGAATCACACTTAGCTGGCCCTTCGCCTCATAGCCTTAGCCTGACCCTCTTGTTCCTGTTGGGCACTGTGGGAATGTCCAGAAGTGCTCTGAGGGAGGAACACAAATAGTCCTCCTCCTTCATGCATAAGCTCTCCAGGCCCTCTTGGCCAAGTGTCCCCCTGAAGCCTGCTCATGTAATTGGGGGTTCTGCCTCAATGGTGCCTCAAGAGGAGACTAGAGAAGCCATGGGTATCTCTTCAAACCAAGCCCAGGGAGGACTGTCATGCTCTGCTTCTACCACAGATCATCTGTCAGGTGTCCCTAGCCCAGGCCAGTGATGTCGACAAGGCAGTAGCTGCAGCAAAGGATGCCTTTGAGAATGGACTGTGGGGGAAGATCAGCGCACGGGACCGGGGCCGACTCCTATACAGGTGAAAGCCCAGCACTCACCTGTAGCCATCAACACCTTCAACTTGGACATGGGGGCTGTCCTTTCCTACAAATGTCTTGTTTCTTGGGATCATGGGAAGGTCAGGGGGAGGTGGGCTCATGCCAGACTGACCTGGAGGATCCTAGCATGGGACTCAGAAAAGACTCCCTGGAGGGAGAGACTTAAGAAGTAGGACGGACATCTGCGACAGAAGTGGCCTGAAAAGAGAGGTGCTAGGTAGAAGTAAGAAGGTGTAAAGGAAGCCTGTGATTCATGTGGGGCACAAGCTGAGGTTGTATACAGCTCATATCTGTATCTCCAGAAAGGCACAGAGCTCACCTACACGGGCCTGAGCCAAATGACTCGAGGCTCAAATGAGGGCATGGGTGCAGGTGCTCATGTCTCTGCTTGTCATTGTTCAACCTGGTTCTGGCTGCTGGAATCTCCAGGTCTCACATTTTCGTGTGTGTGTGTGTGTGTGTGTGTGTGTGTGTGTGTGTGTGTGTGTGTGTGTGGTGTGTCTGTGTGTGTATGTGTTTACACCAGGAAGGAAAGGGCCATCTTCCCCGTGGTTCCAATTTAGAAGTCTTAGGCAGGGAGTTATGATTGATCAAGCTGATGACCACAGGGTGGAAGAGAGCCTGGACAAGGGTGTTATGCCTCTCAAACCACGGAGTCCCAAGTAGGAGGAAGGAGCAGTCACCTCCAGAGATCAGGTGATATTTCCAAAAGAGGGGCAGGTGTGAGGCAGAGGAACCAAGCAGAGTCAGAACACTGGCTGAGCCATCTGGCTTTTATTCTCAGGGTCCTGGAAAGGCTCCCCAGAGTGTGGAACTGGTTATGATATGGTCCTATCCTGACTTGTCAGCTGGCAGGAGAGTAACCATCTTGGCCTTGCAGTCAGAATGGCTTTTGTGTCTGTTCCAGAGGCTAAAAATGTCAAAGTAGCCCACCAGCAAGGGAATCAGAGAGAAGGGCCTGCATGGCTTGCAAAATAGAACTGAGAACATGGGATTAGGACAGGCAAGGACTAAGGAGGTAGAGCATGCTCAACCTGCCTGAGTTTCCAGACCTCTTAGAGAGCCCATCAGTTGTGGGGAGGCATTGGCTAGTGACACATCATCTCCAGAGCTGAAGATCAGGCAGAACTGTGAAACTTGAATGCCCAGGCAGCTTGAGGGGGCCTTCTGGATATATAAAGAGCTTGTTCCATTAGAAGAGCCTTCCCCAAGATGCTCTGCTGCCATCTGGTGGCATATGTTATCATAATGTCTACCAAACCACAATGACGATAAGGTGGGCTCTGTGTGGCTCTAAGTCCAGACGGGTGGAAAGATGACTCAAGAGCCTGAGACTTCCCAAGTATCTGAGTCCCTGCCCTGACAAACTCCTGATCTCCTTGGAGGAAGTGTGCCCATGGCTGGCCCTGCTGCAGCTTAGCAAGGCAGAGGCTGAGTTGAGATGGCCCAGGGAGGGAAGTGGGACAGGATCTGGCTTAATGCAGCATGGCTCCCAGAGATCCTGAGGCAGGAGGCCTGACTTATCTGAGCATCTGGATGAGACTGATATGAAGAGAAGGGAGGGAGGAATGACAGCATTAGGGTCCTAGAATGAGATGGGGACAGGACCATGGGGCTAGTCAATCAAACATGGAGTTATGGCTACATCCCAAGTGGTAGGCAGCTATAGCGCATCCTTGAGAGTATTGGCAGCTTTGGACAGGAGTGACCTTAGGTACGTTAGATCACATGATACATGTGTGTAGAGAGGGACAGGGTGGGAACAGGCCAGCCAGCTTTGGCAACATAATTTTCTCTGGACTCATATGCCTGTCTGCAAGATTAAAGCTGCTCTGGGTCTGTAGTCCCCACCTTCCCCCTTCCATCCTGCCACCTTAAAGATTGAAACCCTCCCCTCAGTGAGCGGGAAATCTTATAACTTCCAGGCTGCCCACAGCAACATGTCTGTGAGAGGCCTGGAGGGGCAGCTGGACAGCAGAGAGAAAGACTCACAGTAGGCTGTATAAACAGGCCTTTCCAGGCATCTCTCCCTTGTGATTTCTTACAGTGCAGCCGGGGACCTCCCCTATCTCTGGAATTGCCAGCCTCAGAAGTATGCCCCTGGACTGAACCGTCAGTTTACTGGGTGCTTATAAAGGCACACGTTCTTTCTCTTAGTCAAAGCCTTCCAAAGACAGGAAAGATGGCTTCTTGACGTGGTGAACTTCCTGCTGTCTGCAGCAAGTGCAGTGTAATTGGCAGGGGAGCAGTTATAAAGTAGTCAGTCCGTAGATATTTCAGGAAGGGAGGAAAGAAGGAAAAGGAAAAGAGAGAGAGAGACAGATGCCCATACGGTAAAATGAGTGTTATTGTCCCATCTTATAGATGAAGGCATTGAGGTCAGCTCACCTGAGTGTGGCAGACCTGAGAGTGGTGGATGGGACCACTGACTATGAAGAAGGACCTTGAAAGACTACACCAGGCCTGAAATCATCTCCTACCTCTCCCTTCGTCCTTGTGTAGGTTGGCAGATCTCATGGAGCAGCACCAGGAAGAGCTAGCCACCATTGAGGCCCTCGATGCAGGTGCTGTCTACACACTAGCCCTGAAGACTCATGTGGGCATGTCTATCCAGACCTTCCGATACTTTGCTGGTTGGTGTGACAAGATCCAGGTGAGGCTTGGGCTCAGCCCACAGTGAGAGTGCTTATGTGTGCAGGCTCATAGAGGAGAACTAAAAGGGCCATGCGGCCTGCACACTGTGTACCCCCTACTTATTAGTTCACGTTTTTGCAGGTAGAAATTCCAGGTGGGTTCAATAACAGGGTTTCACAAATGTATTAGTCAGCTTTATGTTATTAGACAAAATACCCGATAAAATCAAGTTATAAAGAGAAAAGGCATATTTTTGGCTTATGGTTTTGGAGGTTCTAGTCCATGATTAGTTGGTCTGGTTTCTTTGAAACCTGTGGTGAGGCAGCACATCATGGCTGGAGTGTATGGCAGAGCAAAGCTGCTTACCTCAGGTAGCCAGGAAGCAAAAAGAGAGTGCAGAGGACTATGGTCCTTCAGTCTCCTTCAAGGACACACCCCCTTGGCCTAACTTCTTGCTGCTAGGCCTCTGCTCTTAAAGCTTCTACCACTTCCCAGTAACATGGCCCTTTTCAACACATGAACCTTTGGGGAACATTCCAGATCCAAACTGTAGCAGCAAGGGAAGTTGTGAACTGGGCTGGTCCTTATCTTGAGGTTCTGGGGCAGAGCTTGCTTCTAGGCCTGTTCATGTGTTACAGTTCAGGTCTCTGTGGCCGAGATCCTTGCTGGCTGCTGACCAGGGCTCCTTTGAGTCTCTCTAACACTCTTCTGCCACTAACTGAAGAAAACATTCTGCTTTCCTGTATCTGTTCTAGGCCCACGTGCCTCATCTCCCATCCTAAGGTCCACCAGGACACATATCACTGAAGTAGGGGTTCATGGTGGTTCTGCCAGGTCTGGCCTCTGCAGCTCCTCTCCTGTCCTCCAGGGGCTCAAGAGGGCAAGATACAACATGACAAGGGGATGCCTGCCCCCACATTCTGCTGCTCGTCACTTCCCACTGAAGTCTCCACTTCCTGGGCCTCCTGGGCTAATGCAGCTACTTACAGCTTACAGTTAATACAGCCTAGCCTCTGAGCCCATCCTCACCCTTTCTCTGCCCAGAAATCAAGGCTGAAGGCCTTGTTCTGCTGGGACCAGCTTCCTACCTTGGGGCTGTGCCTGCCAGGCTCAGAGTGGAGCCAGGGCTTTGCCCCTCCTGGCTGTTCATTCTGCCATCTCTCAGCAACTCAGACGTCCCTATCATACATAATCCAGAAGCTTTGGTCTCCTATCCAGCTGTGTAGTTGGGGAGTTAGTATTTGGACTAGACCTTGTTTCTTCTGGGCCCCAGTAGGGGCCAGCTGCCCAAAGGGAAAGTGTTGAGAAGCCCCCAGTGATGCCCCTGTGCTTCTTCCAGGGCTGCACCATCCCCATCAACCAGGCCAGACCCAACCGCAACCTGACCTTGACCAAGAAAGAACCCGTTGGGTGAGTCCCTGTCCCAGGCAAGGTACAGCTGTGTGGATCCTTTTCAAGCATCATACACTAGACTCACATGCTAGTCCACAGAGAGCTCATTAACACCTCCTTTACAGTAACATATTCATGCGATGGCTATTCCATTTACTTCTAAAGTACCTGCTCTATGCCAGGCTCTGCTACAGCAATGTAAGCATTTTGTTTAACCCCTACAATAACCCTCTACCAGCTTTGTGGTGGCAGAGAGTACAACCAAAAAAGTTTATACAGAAAGAATGTAATGGGATCAGTGTACATAAAAATGAGAAATAGTTGCATTAGTCGGGGTTCTCAAGAGGAACAGAAACAATAGAATAGAATATATATATGCGGATTTGTTAGATTAGCTTACATGATCAGAGGCTGTATAATCCTACAATAGCCATCTTCAGGCTGGAGAGCCAGGTAAACCAGTAACTGCTCAGTCCAAGAAGCTAGAAGCCTGGGAATAAGAGGCACCAATGATGCAGCCCTAGTCTGATGCTGAAAGCCTGGGGAGTCTCTTGCTGCAAGTCTGTATTCAGAAGCTGATGTCTTAGTTAATTTTCTTGTTGCCAAGAAAAAACACCTGACACCCAAAGTTAAGGGAAGAAGGGTTTACTTGGGCTCACAGTTTGTAGAGGTTTCAGTCCATAATCAGCGAGCTCCAAGGCAGGGTGGCATGGCAAAAGGGCATCTCAGAGGAAAAACAGTTCCAGGCAGGCAGAAGGCACCAAAGCAGCAAAGTAGTGAGGCAGCAGCAGCAGCACCCTCCTTTTTTATTTTATCCCATGGAGGCTACAGGCCTTGATTGGTGCCAACCACACCTAAAATGGGGCTTCCATTATCCACCTCTTAGTCCCATTACACTCTTAATCCACATTCATGTAGTAGATGCATCTACCTTTAAAACTTCCCATCTGTGACCGCCTGAGGCTTTGGGGGATATCTAGATACAAGCCATAATATCTAAAGAAGCTGGAGTCTGATGTCTGTGGGCAATGGCAGCAGCAAAATGTGTACCTGCTCAAGAAGAATTGAGCTTACATGTGGGTCAGAGCTTCCTCCTTACCCTATATTTTGTTCCACTCATGCCTTCAGCTTACTGGACAGTGCCACCCACATTCAGGGAGGGTACCCCCCACCCTGGCTCAGTTTGCTGACCCATATGCCAGTTATCTCTGGAAACACCTTCACTGCACATCCAGCAGTTTAACTAGTTTTAGGCATCTCTCGATTCAGTCAAGTTGACAACCAAGATTCACCATCAAACAGTCAAAGCAAACACCAGAGTTAAGCAGGAAAAATACAAAGATAGCCTAAACAGCCACCTGAGCAGGGGCTGGGAAAATGCACATTACAACCAGCAATGAAGCACCTCCTCTTACCTGCAGAGGGCCCCGAGGCACAGGTAGAGAGAAGAGCCTACCCATCCACCTTGGGGGAGGCAGCGGCAACTTGGCAGTGACCATTCAGGATGCACAGCTCGCAGCTGTGATAACAAACACACACAAGTGGGATCATCCAAGAACCCATATGCTGGCCCCAACACCCTGTGGAGCTGGAAGGCTCTGTTGAGAAAATGTGCTTCATTTGCCATTGTCTCAGAGCCCTCCCCTCAGAACCCTGTGCTGAGCACAATGGAGGGACAGGCCCATGGTAGCAGGGAAAGGGGTGGGTAGGTCCAGACCCACAGGGTGGCTTGTCTCACTGGGTGAGCAGAAGCCACAAGGTTTCCCACTGAGAAAAGCCACTGACAAAAAAAGATAGGGCAGCAAGGCTAGTGAAAGGTCAGTTCTTGAGGCACCTTGATACGGATGTATTCACCCAGGTCCTACACCCCCACACTCCTACTCACTATGACCCACTGCCAGGGTAGGCTCTGCAGACTCCCCGTCCTCGGGGACTCAGGCTTTCCCCTGACTGGCAGATGTATGAGTTTACTCAGGCTGCTGTAACAGAGAACCACAAACAGAGTGGTTCAATCTGCAGAAAATTATTGGCTCACAGTTTTGGGAGCTGAAAGTCTAAGATCAAGGTATTGGTTAGGTTGGTTTCTTCTGACAACTCAGGGAGAATCTGTTATCTAGACCTCGTATCTAGTATATGTTAGTTTTGTATTACAGTAGCAAAATACCTGAAAGAATCAACTTTATAAAGGCTAAGGTTTATTTTGGCTCAGAGTTTCAGAGGTTTCAATCCATAGTTGGTTGGCCTTGTTGCCTGGGGCCTGTGTTGGCACAGTACACAGCACATGGCAGAGGAAGCCCGTGTCATGGCAGCTGCCATGCACAGAAAGAGAGAGTAAGGGGCCGAAGTCCCAACAGCTGCTTGAAGGGTGCTCCCCTGAGGACCTAACTTCCTCCACTAGGCCCCACATCTTAAAGGTTCCATCATCTCTTAATAGCCAAACACTCACAACCAAGCTGTGCTCAGAGGAGGTCTGTGCTCATATGAGACTTGCAAGGATGTTCAAGATCCAGACCATAACATGGTGATTTGCTGGCCTTCTTTGGCATTCCCTGGCTTGCAGAATCTCTGTCCTGTCACTCGAATCTCTGTCTTCATGTTCACTTGGTGTTGACCTGTAAGCTTGTCGCATGGCTTTCATAAGGACAGCATTCACGTTGGGTTAGAGGCCTACCCACTCCACTGTGACTTTGTCTTAAATTGTTCCATCTACAACAGCCTTATTTTCAAACACATTTTGTGGTCCTGGGATTTGGTGAGGGACTCTTGATGTGTTGCCTTCTTTGGAGGCCCCTGTAAGCCCACGTCTCACTCTAACCCATGGTCACACTCCACTTCCCTGGGAACATTTAGTAACTTCATGCTCTTATCCCCTCTGCCTTCCTTGTCCCTCTGGGCCTGCTGGGTGTTTGGGGGTTGCAGGGAGTGGCTTCCTTAACCCCCTTAGTGTACTGCACTGCTCTCAGGAAAGCTCCAGCCTATTCCATGCATCCCTTGAGATCTTATGCTGCTGTCCTGCCCACTGGCCTTTACACACACGTTTCATGTAGACAGGTCTCATCTGGGCTCCCACAGGACTCTGTCTTCTCTTTCCACAGACTGGCCTCTGGCCTCACACTCAAGAGGACCCTCACCCTGGACATCCTGGCCTGCTCTGACCCTCTCTTTGGGCTCCTGGCCTGTGCTCTCACCTGTACCTGCTGTCACCCTCCTTCATTGCCTGTGCTCCTAGAAGGCCTCATCAGAAACTGGCCAGTGTCCTACCCCATTGTGTCCAATTAGAGAGAGAGCTGCTGTCAGACCCATTCACATCCCTTCATCAGGGATGGACAAGGCAGCATGAGATATCTCAGTGGGACTTTTGGTGCCTTGTCAGGAGCCTGGCTTTTAGAGTAGAGGCCAGGTTGTGCGAGAAGAGGAAAGAGTGGCAAGTAGGTCTATTGTGGGCACCTGATCTGAGGAGAGGGACAAAGGCCTGCTTCTTTCATATGACAGGGTCTGTGGCATTGTCATTCCCTGGAACTATCCCCTGATGATGCTGTCCTGGAAGACAGCCGCCTGCCTCGCTGCGGGGAACACGGTGGTGATCAAGCCTGCTCAGGTGAGTGGGGGTCAACCCAGGCCAAGGCCTGCAGGCACTCGCCGTACAGGGAAACAGGCTGGGTAAGGGATTTGTGAGCCCTCCAGCCCCTCCCAGGGAGGCTACCATATGGCAGGAGAGTAGAGGTGGGATTTCAGAGGTCAGTCATGCAGACCCTTGGGTGAGGACGTCCCCCTCAGCCTGTTTCCACATCCGTACATGGGTAATAATCTTCCTCTGCCTACCTCCTAGAGTGGTAGGAGAAACTAAAGGCAAGATGTGCCATCATGTGTTGTGGACAAGGTGCCCAGGAGGCCACTCACTCTCCAGTTTCTTTGGAGCACTCTGGCCCCAAGGGTATTAACAAAATCAGTAATGTTAGCTGACATTGCCAGCACTTTAATACATATAACGGATTATCTAGTAATTTCCATACCTTGGCTTATTTAGGCGTTGCAACAACCCTGTAAGAAGACCTTAACCTTAACCCCATTGTGGGGGTGGGCACTGACAAGTTAAGGTCGTGTCCCCAGGAGGGTCATCCTCGCTTGCCCATTGTCCTTATGTAACCCCAGCCCCGAGAGAAGGAGAGAAGGCCCCGACAAGGTCTGAGACCTCCAGCTCCCATGGGATTCAGCCTTGCGGAGGGTGGGGAATGACCTAACCTTGACCAGGAAAGATTCCTGGGCCAGAAATGTACAGAAGCCAGAAGAAGAATGATTGCAGGGGCAGGTGGGAGTTGGGGGTTGAAGGACCAGAAGATGAGCCTCACTTTTGGTTTCCAGAAGTGGAGCAGTAATCAGAGGTACAGAGACTTGGGGACAGCCAGGTACACTGGTACTTCAGGGGGTACCTACTGCCAAGGCAGTACCCACCTTACTAGATGGTCTCATCTCTGTTCTCATGCTGGCAGCTCTCAGAGGAGTGGCTGGTTTTATGAAGGGGCCAGGAGCAGATGCACCCTGGAGTGTGAGCCGGAGCCTCCTGAGGATGGGGCCCTACTAGGAAGTCCTGCTGGACTCTGCTCCTCAGGGCCTAATGTGAATAAACAAGAAGTTAACACAGTGCAAGACAGGGTCCCAGCCTGGCCAGAGGGCTGGAGCCCTGCTAGGAGGAGAAGCTAGGGCAGCCCTTCTTCCCACCTGGAGCTGTGGGGGAAGCTGAGTGGGTTGACAGTGCCTCCTGTGGTGGTCTTCCTCATGCCTTAATCCACTGCTGCTCTCTCCCTGCTTCCAGCTGAGCTGCTGGGAGAGGAACGCAGACTCCTGCTTTATGCGGTCTTCTCTTTGTCCCTTCTCAGGTGACGCCACTCACGGCCTTGAAGTTCGCAGAGCTGACTTTGAAGGCTGGCATTCCCAAGGGTGTGATCAACATCCTCCCAGGATCTGGTGAGGGCTGCAGCTGGGCACAGGGCTGGGACTCCAGGGAGCCAGAAGTGCACTCATCCAGGACAGGCCCTGCTGGTTAATGGGCCCTCCCGAGCATCTGGGTGAGAGCCAGGGTGGACGGCCAACCTGGAGTGCAGGAGGCCTTGCTCTGGCGGAGGAATGTGCACCTGGAAGGACTTCAGCTTTCAAATACCTCCCTTGAATGGCTTCAATCTGCATATTCACGTACCCTGGAATAAATTACATGACTTGGGAATTATCTGCCCTTCAAAGTATGAGATAATTTATCGTAGAACATTCCAGGCTTAGAGCATTTGGAGCAGGTAACTGCTTCTTTAGTTTCTGCCGTGTTTGGTGAACTAATTTATTGGAAATGTAGTCTTTCTTGTGCATATTTTAAATCTCTTGGAACAAGAGTTGTATATAATAATCTTATCATTTGCATCTCCTTTTTTCTCTTGTTGATTATTATAATAGCCTCTTTATATTTTTCCCTTTTTTCACTCTTAAAATTTATTTAGAAAAGTTATTGCTTGTTTGTCCCTGTGCCCTCACTGTCAAAAAAATACTTTTGGATTTCTTTACCCTGTTCCTTTGTTGCTGTTTATTTTTATTGCTTTTGTATTTATTGTTCTTTTCTGTGTTTTCCTGTACATATTTTCTAATTTTGTGCAAGTTGACTGTTTATTTTATTGATTTTTATTTTTATGGTTTCAATGCGAAAAGCACTTTGAGAATTTTAGTGACACCTCATATTCATTGAGCAACACTTTTATTGTTATAAATGCCCCTCTATTTCTGACATTTGATAGTTTTTGTCTTAAGGTCTAATTTGTCCAATATTAACTTCCGTATAGCCACTCAAGCTTTCATATGTTTGCCATTTGCATGATCTTTTTTTTCTATTCTTTTGCTTTCAATCTGTTCATAACCTTCAAATCGCAAATGTGCTGCCATTAGGCAGTGTATGGTTGGATATGTTTTTCAGTCTAATCTGACCACTTTTTAATTCCAAAATTTCTATCTGATTATTTTAAAAATCCATCTCTTTATCGATACTACCTACTTGAGACATTGTCATCATAGCTTCCTTTAAATAGAGTTTCCTTTAATTCTTTGAACAAAATACAACATCTGGGCCCACTATCAGGCAGTTTATATTAAGTTGACTGCTTTTTTTTTTCTTTTTATGATGGCTTACACTTTCTCGTTTATATGTATATCTTGTACTTCTTTTTTAAAAATTGGATAATTTAGGCAATATATTGTAATAACTCTGAGTACTAATTTCCTTTCTCCTTTTCCAGGTTTGTTTTTGTTACTGTATTTGCTTTGTATTTCTTTAGTGACTTGGTTAGACATTTTAGTGAAATTTGTCCCCCTTCAGTGTGTAGCTTCTTATTTCCCTCCTCAGAGGATAAAACCTTGGGCATTCACATAGCCACCCTAGGATGGCAGCAGTTTTAGCAGGACTCTGACTGTTTTCTCTGGTTTCTGTTCAGCTGTCTGCTGACTTTGGTTATCACATCCTGCTATTCGGTTGGAGTTATTGTGAGCTGGCTGCTTTGTTATTTTCAGCAATGCCCTGGGCCATAAATTACTGTAAAATTTGGACCTGTTTGCAAGGGGTAGGTTTGATGTCAGTCTTTGAGGTTAGTTTTTACCCCAAAAGGGTTCCTCCCTCATTCTCTCTAACAAACTGCCTGACCTACAGTTTATCTTACTATTCTCATAGAGCTACCAGCTTCCTCTTAATTGCTCACCCCAAATCGCCACTGTTTTGGAGAGTACCCTTAAGATTGAATTACTCCAACTATTGAAAATAGTCAGTTCCTTTGGGGAGTATTTGAGAGCTTTCTTTTCTTGTGAACAGCCTTTTCCCCTCTCTGTGAGGGAGTGGGGGCTAGGGAGATGCAGTTTTAATCTTCTCAGCCTGCCATACGTGGTATAGAGCCTTCACCTTACAAATGGGATCTTGGAGGAAGAAGGGCACTCACAACACCTCAACCCATTCACCAAAAGTTTAGTTTTTGCAACTTAGGGTTGGAAGAGATAAGAAATGCTGACAGCCTGCCCCTCCTAGAGAGATGCCACATCCCTTGACTGGCAAATGAAAGGAGTGGGAGCTCCGCCTCCTGGCCATGCCTGCCTGGAGTGGAGCCTCCATCAGGTGGAAGGAGCCTGGGAAAAGTGGAAGGAGGGAGTGGAGAACCGCTCCAGGGCCACAGAGTCTCACTGTTTACTGAGGTGTAGTAGATTTCCTTTAATTAATGTATCTTCATTTGCTGTATGCTCTTAGGAAAACTTCCAGAGAATTTAGCAATTGTTTTTAAATAATTTTCAGCAGTATGGTTATTTCCCTAGGAAATCCACAGGGCTTCTCAAAGTAGCTTCCTAGAAGAGTACTCCCACATTCATACCTTTTGAACATATTATGATTTTTATTCTTAAGTAGTATATGATTGTAGTGTTGATTTTTGACTTCATATGTAAAAATAATTTTTTAAAAACTTTCCCAAACTTTTTTCCTAAAATTTTGTTATTAAATGCCTAAGCTTATTACATCATGATCACGGAATATAGCCTGTATATCAATTTGCTAGGGCTGCTATAACAAAGAACCACTAATTGACATGAACAACAGCAGTTTATTGTTTCCCAGTTCTGGAGGTGAGAAGTCAGAAATTGAACTATTGCCAGAGCCGTGTACGAGGCTGTGTCCCTTCTAATGGCTGTAGGGGGAACTTCTCCTTCGAGTGGGGTCGCATCACCTTATCTGTGACTTCACCTACACATGGCATTTTTCGTGTTTCCAGGTTCTCCTTTTTTGCAGGATGCCGGTCATTGGATTAGGGCCTACTCTAATGACTTCCTTTTTAAAAATATTTGTTAGTTTGTTTGCCCTTCTGAGCATTGGACTAACTGAGCTACATGCCCAATCATTTTTTAATTTTTACTTTGAGATCCATTCTCACTAAATTTCCCAGGCTGGGTTTGAATTTACAGCCTCCTGAGTAGCAGGGATTATGGGTGTGTGCCACAACACCCAGCTCAAATGATCCCATCATTTTTTTTTCCATTTTTATTTTCTTATTAGTACATATTTGCAGTATATAATGATCACATTCTTCGTGGGGAGTTGGTACATGTACATAACACATCTTTTTTCATCCCCTTTCTCTCTCCTCCCTTCCCCTTCCTTCCATCTCTTGGTCCCCCATCTTAACAATTTATATCTAAAATTATTCTTTTCTCAAATAAGGCTACATTCTGATGTCCAGGGGTTAGTATATCAATATACGAATTTTGGGAGGATATGATCCAACCCATAACAGCCTGTGAAAAGTCTGCCTTCTACCCAGGTGGAGTAGCACATGCCTATAACTCCAACTACTCAGGAAGCTGAAATAGAAGGACTGCAAGTTCAAGGCCAGCCTGGACAATTTAGGAAGAACCTGTAACTTACTGGTAGAGCACTTCTGGGTTTGAAACCTAGTACCACACAAAAAAAATCTGCTTTCTAAAATGGAGAGTTGTCATCTAGTATATATATACAGAGTCACAGAGTCTGTCCCCAAAATATATATACATCAAGAAAAGAAAAACTTGTATAAATATTTTAATACTAAATTTATTGAGACATCATGAGATTAATACAAGTTATCTTTGGCCTCTACAATTACAAGAGGTGCTCAAAGTGGTGGCCATTACCTTACAGACATTTATTAGTATGCAAACTGCTACAGTGTGTATATATTTTTTTGGTGAAGTCTGAATATGTATCTTTCATAAATACTTCTTGGACAGTCTAAAATAATGCTATTATTATTATTGTTGTTGTTGAGAAGAAACTTTAGAGTCCGGATACCTCCTGCCTCCCAGACCCCCACTCCCAACGTTCCACACCAGATTGGTACATTTATTACAATCAGTGCACCTACATTGACAGATCATTATCAGCCACAGTCTGTAATTCACATGAGAATTCACTCTTGATGCTGTACATACTATGGATTTGAGCAAATATATAATGACTTGTTTCTGTCATTGCAGTATTGAGCAGTATTCCCACTGTTGTAAATGCTCTTTATCACTTCTTCCTCCTAACCCCTGGAAAACACTTACCCTTTTACTTCTCCATAGTTTTGCCCTTCCCAGGGAGTCATATAGCTGGAATCATACAATGCGTACCCTTTTCAGATTGGCTTCTTTCTCTTTGCAATATACATTTAAGTTTAAGACATTAAGCCATGTCTTTTTGTGGCTTAATGACTCATTTATTTTTAGTGCTAAACAATATTCCACTGATTGGATATGCCACAGTTTATCCATTCACCTATTGATGGACCTCTTGGTTGCTTACACATTTGGGCCAGTTCTGAATAAGCTACCATAAACAGTATGTAGATTTTTGTATAAACATAAATTTTCAACTCACCGGAGTAAATCCAAGAAACACAATTGGTGAATCATATGGTAAGAGTATTAATTTTATAAGAAATTGCTGAATTGTCTTCCAAAGTGGCTGCAACAGTTTGCATTTCCACCAATGATAAACATGAGTTCCTGTTGCTCCACATACTTGCCAGCACTTGTTATTACCAGTGTTCTGTATTTTGGCCATTCTAATAAGTGTGAAGTGATATCTCATTGTTGTTTTAATTTGCATTTCCCTAATGACAAATGATACTGAGCATTTTTCATATACTTACTTGCCATCTGTATATCCTCTTTGGTGAGGTGTCTGTTCATATCTTTTGCCCCATTTTAATGGATTGTTTTCTTATTGCTAAATTTTAAGAGTTCTTTGATCTTGGACACCAGTCTTTTGCCAGATATATCTTAGCAAGTATTTTCTCCCCCGGTGGTTTAAGAGGAGTGGTAGATTGGAATTAGTATCAAAATCATTTGTAGAAGTTTAACTTGATATAAAGGGAGGATGCAAAGGTCTCACTCCTGACATAACAAACCAGAAAAAAATCCTGCAGGTACGCCTGAGTGTATGAATTTTTCAATTCTGAAGGTGTAAGAGCAGTGGAAATGAGGGGCTGAGTAGGTAGATGAGTCCCTGGGTGATTCACAGGATGGGGAAAGAGCTGAGAATGACTCCCAGGTTCTTGGCTTAAACAAACTGGCTGCAGGGAGAGGTTGTTTACTGGAATGGTGAGCCCTGAAGGGGGAACAGAGCTAGGAGAAGATTAAGAGTTCAATTTCAAACATGTCGAATTTGAGAAGCCATAAGCCATCTAAGTGCAGGTGCCGAATAGGCAGAGGATGATAAATGGATCTGGATTCAGGAGGAGCTTGGCCAGAGACATAGATTTAGGAGATGACATACCTGAAGATGATATTTGAAGGCCTGGCTGAGACCAGCTGAGGAAGCCCTGTAAACTGAGGAGAGGAGACGAGTGCCCAGAATGGAGCCAGGGGTGCCGAGTATTTTAAGGTTAAGTAAGCAGAAGAGATGGAAAAAGAGCAGTTGGAGAAGAAGCAAACTAGGAGAGCAAGAGTCAGAACCCTACTCAGGAAGGAGCTTTAAGAGGGAGGAGTAGTATCGTGTGAAAGGAGAGAAGGTTAAGAGGGGAGAGTTTATGTTAAGTTTGGAGGAGGTGACATCAGAGAAGCACACCCTCAAGTCTCATTGAGCCAGAGATCTGAAGAATGTAGAGGGATTGGACAGTCTGGGGGCAGACGTGTGAAGGTCCTGGAATGGATTGGGGAGGCACTGGGGTATGGGACAAGAGCCAGAGCAAGCCAAGCAGGGGGAGTAGCATGTATCAAGGCTCTCCGCGGCCAGGTGTACGCTCAGGCTGGGCCTTCTGGAGTCTGCAATGCTCATGACACCACATCCCCCTTGAACTCAGCCAGACATCCTTGGGTCTGCCAGAGCCAGCAAACTGGGAGCCCTCACCTGTAGGGCTGTCCCAGATAGGTAGAGAGCCACATGGTAGGCCTGTAAGGGCTGACAGGCAAAGTACTACAGACTGGGCACTTCAGCATGAGAAAATTTTTTGTTATACTCCGGGAGACCGGAAGTCCCAAGTTAAAGGTGTTGGCAGAACTGATTTTTTCTAAGGCTTCTTTCCTTGGCTTGCAGATACCATCTTCTCCCTGTGTCCTCACTTGGCCATCCCTGTTTATGTCCTAATCTCCTTTAAAGCGCACTAGTCATACTAGGAAGGTCTACCCTAATGAACTCATTTTAACAGAATTATGCTTTTTTTTTTTTATTTTGAGCCAAGAACATGTATTGGTACATTCTACATACAATGGTCACATTCATTACATTTATTCTGTACCTATACATGGTGCATCTTGGTTCTCTCTCCCCCTCTCCTCCTCTCCCCCTCTCCCCCGCCCCTTCCCTCTCCTCCCTCCCTCCCTATTTACAGCAGGTTCATTCATCATTTTCCATATTTTCCCTTTCCCCTCTCTTTCCCCTGTTGCCTTTCTACTTTTCCCCTTCTTTCTTTCTAGTACTCCTCTCCTCTGCACATCATCCTCCTTTTATATAATATCCATTACACCTCTTTGTCCTTATTTACAGTTATGGTTTCTCATATCAGAGAAACAATTCGATGTGTACTCATGAGTGTCTGATTTATTTCACTTAAAAGTGTGTTCTCAAGGGACATCCATTTATATACGAATGACTCTAGTTTATCCTTTTTTATGGCTGTGTAGTACTCCATAGTGTAGAAAAACCACATTTTCTTTAGCCATTCCTTGGTTGTTGGGCATTTAGGTTGTTTCCAAGACTTAGCTATTACAAATTGTGTTGCTATGAACATGGTGGTGCATACGTCCTTGTGGTATGACGATTTTAATTCTTCTGAGAAGATCCCCAGTAGAGGAATAGCTGGGTCAAATGGAACCTCCAGTTGTAGTTTTTTGAGGAATCTCTGTATTGATTTCCACAGTGGTTGGACCAGTCTACATTCCCACCAACAGTGGAGGAGTGTTCCTTTTTCCCCACAGCCCCGCCAGCATTTGTTATTGGTTGATTTTTCCATATACGCGGTTCTTTCTGGAGTGAGGTGGAATCTTAACGCTGTTTTGATTTGCATCTCTCGAATGACTAGTGATGTTGAACATTTCTTCATATATTTATTTGCCATTTTTATTTCTTCATCTGAGAAATGTTTATTCATTTCAGTTGCCCATTTTTGGATTGGGTCTTTAAATTTGGGAGGTTTAATTTTTTTGAGTTCTTTGTATATTCTAGATGTTAGACCTTTGTCTGATGGATAG
>PVJO010013316.1:0-52274 GCA_004026905.1 Hystrix cristata
GTCTCTTTTTAAGGGAAGAGGAGATGGAGAGGAAGGAGAACTAGAATGTGGCCCTAATGTTGCTCCTGAGAAAGTGACATAGAAATCCACTCATGAAAAGATGAAAACCCAGAGTTCCCAGACTTTCTTTTTGTCAATCCCTTGCACTGAGTTCCTGACCTGTGGTCTGAATGAGCAGAGGCTGCTCCTGGGGAGAAGTGTGTGAGTGTCTAAGTCAGATCAGACAACTATAACCAAAGACCATAGACCATGTGATTTAAACAACAGAAAGTCATTCCTCATGGTTCTGGGGGCTGAGAAGGCAGCTATCAAGGTACCTGTAGATTCTGCTCTTTCTGGGCTCCCTCTCCCTAGGTTGGATGGCTAACTTCCTGCTATATCTTCACATGACGGAAAAAGAAGAGCTGATTTTCCTTCCTCTTCTTAAGGGATGTATTAGTTATTTTTCTAGAGTCAGGTGTTTGCAAGAGAGCAGATTTAATATGGGACAAGTAAAAGTTACAACATTTACACACACAAGCTAAACGCAGGAAGAATGCAGAACATCTGCCTGTGCAATGGAGATCCGAAAGTTCCAACCAAGGGCTGGGAGCCCACAACAATGTCGCATGTACATCTGTGTCTGCACTAAAAGGCTGAAGAAATCTATACTGGAATCAGAATACGATGCTCACAGCAGAGATGAAGACCAGAGCTCCCCAAAGTGAAGAGCAGCCATCCCTGATGACAGCAAGGCCCCAAGATCCTTCTGCAATGAAAACACCTGAGTTCCCTTCTGGAGAACCAGGGACAACAGAGCTTCTCCTGGGAAACAGCCACCCCCTATCTTCTGCTCCCATTCTTCTTTATTCTGTGTAGGCAACAATCTTCAGGTGGATCCTGTACACCCAGAACCATACCAACTCAGACCAGCTGGACATTCCTGCTCAAGTTGACCACAATAAGTACACCACAGGGGACTCATCTCATGGTGAGGGCTTTACCCTCAGGACCGAATTGCCTCCCCAAGTCCACCTCCTAAGGCCCATCACACTGTGGGTTAGGGTTTCAGAATATGGATTCTGGGGCACATAACACCCATTCAATAACAGGAAACAACCAGCTATTGCTCACATGCTCTGGTGGCGACAGTTCCAATTTTGCCTCTAGAAACCCCTGAAAGATTGGAACAGGGTGCTACATTAACTCCAAGTTCTCCTCACCTCTGAAGACAAACATGGTTGTCTTATTTAATTTCCTGCCTCAAAGTAGGCCAGCAATGTGATTCATAGGTCTATAACAATTAGATAAAGGGATTAAGGGACATAATTTAAATACCCTAAAACATGTGTTAATCATATAAAAATGATGCTAATTAGCATATTCTCAGCACATTCTTAGCATATTTCAGTTCTTAAATTCTCTTCCATTATGAAATTTTGAAAATTAAATCTCTCTCCTTTGTGTACTAAATCAGAGGATGTTTAACGTGTTCCTTTTCCTTGCTTCTCTGGTCAGGGGGCCCTGCCTTGCCCACAGCCCTGTCAGCATTGTGTTGGAGGCTGCTGCTGAGCTGTTCTTTGCTGGGACACATGAAATTCCTTTGTTTCCTTCCAGGTTGAACAAATGCTAAAGAAGATGATCACGTTCTTGGTGCCTTCTACAGCTGTCTAGCAAATCTGAATCTTGACCCTGATTGGCAAAAGTATAGAATATGTGCTGTTAGGTTTGGACTCTTGCTATTATCTAGAAGAAAAGCAGACAGGGAAACTTTAAGAGGGAAAAAAAAAAGTAGAAAACAATTACTGGACCTGGGCTTGTCTGAATGTCAGAGAGTTTGTGCTTGTCTCGAAATCACGACCTATGAACTTCTGCTAAGCCAGGAGAAATCGCCCACCAAGCTTTTCATTGAGTTGCCATGTGCTTTTCTCTTACAGATGTCCACTGACCTTTGAGGACTGTGCTATATTTCTGAGACTTCTGACCTTCGTCTTGGGCTACTCACACCCTCAAATGCTGCTTTGGACAGTGCTCAGCTCTCAGCTCTCCAGTGTCCCTGTGGCCTGAACCTATCACAAAGTACACCTCCTGCATGCCACTCCCTGCTCCAGCCCTCCCACAAGTCCCATCCAGCTTCACTCAGCAAGGTGGAAAACCAGCTGCCCACCTGGGACACTGCACATCCCAGCCACACACAGAGGTTCTTACTAGAGTTTGTTGGTCTCCAAAGCAAGACATTCTGTTGGCGCCACAGCAGACACCAAGATGCAAGAAGTTGGTACAGATTTTGTGCCTGTATCTCACGGTAACCAAGCAAAGTACAGAGCTCAGGACAGAGATCATAACCCAGAGTACCAGAAAGAGGAAGTAGGAGTCTTCTCAAACCAAGGCAGAGAGATTTTGAGTGATGAGGAAAGATAACCAGGAGGAGGAGGCTCTGAGCAGAAGACTCATCCCTGAGATCTGGATCGGAAACACACGGGTACTCATGCTCCCCTAAGCCCTCTTCTTGCCTGGGAAGGATAGTGGGTGCCAAGGAGTGGTCATAGCCTGTTCCTCCTGGGGAGAAAAGTCTTCTGGGCAGAGAAGGCTGGGCAGGGAAGCAGCAGGGGGCTCTGATCTGGTAGTGTTTCTCTAATGTTTCAACGATGACCACAAAGCTAGAGTAGAGGTTATATGTTCTTTATCACTCTGTTAGGTTTATTTGTTATTATTTTGCTGGAGTTACATACTCTTCGTCATTTTTTAAAAGTATGCTTCTAATCACAGATAACTTCTTTTTGTGTCTGTGATTCTCACTGCTTTAGTAAATGGAGCAATGATTTTATCAAATGCCCTTTCTAGCTCTAGCAATCTAATTTCACAACTTTTATTCTGATATGATGAATTTCACCCTACTGGTATAATGAATTATATTTATGAATTTCCCATTATCAAATCAATCAACCTTTTATTTCAGAAATCAGTGGCTCGGTGGTAGGCTATTATTCTTGGAATATATGACTTTCCTTTCCTTCTGGATTCTGGATTGGGATTTAACATCTCTTCTACATCTCTGGTGCAGTTCTCTGCTCCACAGGTTTCTGCTCCCTTCTACTTTGAGAATTGTTTATATTTCTGTCTTTGAATTTTGGATTTTGCTCCTGTCTTTTCTGACTTCTCCGAATTCCTGTTAGCATGTCCCTGCTATAGCCCTCTTCTCCTTTTCTCTCCCCTGTCCTGTTCCATCCTGGCTGTCCTATATCTTTTCAGGCTAACACTTCCAAATATATAATTTTCAGAGATGTGTCATTCCTCTTGGTGCTCAGAGGTACTCTTTTTCCTTGCATTTCAGTATTGTTAGAGCCCATGATGTGTTGATGCGGGCACAGACCCCCAAGAACTCAAGATCTGCTTCAAAACAGTGCATACGGAGCACCTGCAGCCAAGACCGGCAGTGCCAATCCAGGCCTCCTCCTCTGATGTAGAGTACTATGAGTTAATCTACTCACACTGACTAGATAATAAAATCTTACATCTCTGCCATCTTATTTCTTCTCTTCAGTTTATGATCCCAATGCAGTTTTTATCTTTTCCCGTTCATCCATGGGTGTTTTAAGTCACACATGGTATTTAAACAGTCTAGGTCATTTTCTCACAAACCACTCTAAAGTTTCAATGGCCTGAATTAATAAAAGTATGTTTCTCACTAATCTTTAATGTTTACCTAAATTTGGCTGAGATAATGGCGATGTTTGCTCAGCCTAGTCCTCAACCTTAGTTCCAATACCTGAAGCAGCTCTATCTCAGAGGCAGCAGAGACAAGGTGGGCATGGTCTCCCCCAGCCAGAGACTGCACAGCCCAGCAGTGATATTCACGACTTCTTACCATCTTTGGCAAGGACATGAGGCCTTATCTTGTGCCCAGCAGGAAGAGGAGGAGAAACACCCAAAGGGAAGTGACATTCATTCCCAGAGCTTTCACAGGTAAGCTGAACCCAGAATCAGACCTGGCTGGACTACTACTTTGTCAACAAGGAGAGAGAATACATTCTCTATCTGAAACACATCCAAAGAACAAGCTTTGTTCCTTCTGCAGCCTGCTGCTCTTTGAGGCTCAGCTCTCTTTCCTGCTTTCAACATCTGGCAACACAAGTCATAAAGGATTAGAGCAGTTCCTGCCTGTCCTTCTCTGTCCCATTGTCAGCCTGCCTCCATCAGCTGAGAGATGCAGGTCCAAGGAGCTCTGGCCCAGTCCCCTCCCTGAGTGAATAATCTCTGGTTCCCACCTGCACATCCATATTATCTCCACCCCCAGACTACAACTTGGAGCTGTGCCCTGTGCCTGCAGTTGTGTTGTTTGCAGCTGGACATGGAAGACCTGTAGAGCCCCGTGTCTACCCTGACTTGCACCCCAGCTCCGCAGCTGGCTCCTCAGGTATGCAAGCCTGAAAACCCCTCCTGTTGGCCCTTCCTCAGCTCTGGAATCTTCTCCAGTTCCATTTCCAACCCCACCTACTCTCTAGATAAGCCATTGACATGTTTTGCCTAAACTGTTATGACAGCTGCCAAATTGATCACCAGGCATCCAATCCCATCTACACCCCTCTTGGCAACCAGAGAACCCTCCTCAAATGCCAGTTCATGTCACCATTCATCTGGAATCCCCATGTGTGCCATCTACCCTTAGGCTGAGGTCTGAAATCCCCCGTCTGGCCTCTCAGGCTCTGCTCACCTGTCCTACCTGGGCCCTCCTCACCTCTCTTCCCCAGCTCCTGACCTCATGGCTGTATGACCTGTACAATGCAGGGGCCCTGTGCTGGGTCTAATGATGTCTGAATGAGGGACCCTGCCTTCTCATTTTCCCCGAGCCCCCAGAATTACATAGCCAGTGTTGTTCTAAGAGAGGGCTTCTCACCACTAGGGACTTTGCCTAAACCAGTTCCTCTGCCTGGATTCTTCCTCTCTGCCTCTCTCAATTTGCCTCTGGTCTCAGAATAAGTACTTATTCACCCCTAAAGTTTCTCAATCCCCAGGCTTCCAGAGCCCTTGAACTTCTCCCTGAAACCTTCATCATACTTGAACCACTGGTCAATCTCTCACCACCTGTAAGTTCCCAGGGTAGGATTTGTCTGTTCACAACGTACAGTGCAGCCAGGTAGTACAGGTGGGAAGGTAATGGAGTCAGTGGCCAGACGGCGGGCTGGGCTCAAATCCTACCTCATCTACTTCCTGCCTCTGTAACTCTGGGAGGTCACTTACTTGTCCTGCTTTAGTTCCTGAAGGGCTAAGAACAGACAAATAACAAGCTTGCTGTTTATCTGCACTGCGGCTTGTGAAGGGTTACTGTGAAGATTAAATGTAGCCAGCAGGTGTGGAAATTGGGTTCTGTTCCCCACACGGCTCATGGAGACCAGGCACCAGGCACTGTCGTTAGCAGCTCTGGGGAGTGGCTCAGAGGCAGTTGTTGAAATGATGAATGATGACTTCTGTGAGAATTAAGGGCTATGAAATGTGTAAGACACTTAGTGCAGTACTTGTTACACAGTGAACATTAGACATATTAGCTATTACGATTTTATTGTTAGAATAAAGTTTTGTGGTAGGGAAGCATTTGTTGGAAAACCTGAGTTAAAATGAGGCTGGAATCGCCCTGCCAGTGTAGAAGTGTTTGCTGGGGGTGATTTCTATGGCACATTGGCCTGATGGGATTGCAGAATGCATTTTTCAAACTTGTTACATGAAGCAGATTCGTAGCCAGACAACCACTCTGCATGGGCACACACGTGCTTGCACACACACACACACACGCCCTCTCCCACAAGCCCCAGCTCTTGTCATCTGGCCCTTGTTTTGCAGAGTTCCCCCCAAAAAGGGTGCATCTTCTCATGGACTGCCTCCCTGGGCACCTCCGAGAACTACTGCTTGGGTTTGTGAGCCCCTTCCCTTTCCTCCCAACCCTTCCAAATCCCAGGAGACCCTCCAGTGTATTGCTGCCAGATGGAGTGAATAAACACGCAGAGCATCCAGTTAGAGCTGAATTTTAGATAAAGAAATGTTTGTTTTTAGTATAAGTGGCCTCAATGCTTTGGATCTTAATTGTCCCACAAAGGTCATGTGTTAAAAGCTTGGTCACTAACATGTGGCATTACTGGGAGGTGTTTAAACATTTAGGAGGTGGGGCCTAGCAGGAGGAAGTTAGCCAACTCGGGGCATGCCCCGGAAGCAGATATTGGAACTCTGTCCCCTCTTCCTGGCTGCCATGAAATGAATTGCTGTGATCCACCACACTACCAGGTACATGCTGGCTTGCCACAGAGTCCCCCCAAGGTGGACCAAGTGACCATGGACTGAAACCACAAGGTAAAATAAACTTCCCCTTCTTATAAGCTGATTATCACAGGGATTTTATCACAGCAACAGAAAGCTAACACATCATACAATATTTGAGGCAGACTTCTAAACAATTGTCATCTCTGTGAAATTCAAATTAAATAGGGTGTCTATCCCCTGTAGACCTGCAGGGCTACCCCAGTCCTGGAGACTCACATTCACTTCTTCTGTATTTCCACCCAGACCCCTCAGTGCACACTCACCTGAGCCCATCTGAGTCCAGCAGGAGACAATGCACACCTTCCTCTCTACCTGACTCTTCTTTACACTGACCTTTCTCCCCTATTCCGGGTGAGTCCTCCTAAGCAGGCCACAGGAAAGTCAGTCTTAGTCTTGGTTCTGAGGGCAGGAAGAGGCAGGAAGATTGGGTGACTCGAGGTCTGTGTATGCATTCCATGTAGTTTGCCTGCCTTGGACATCATTTATTTTCCATTCAAGAAAGTGTCTCCCAGATAGAAGCACCCACTTGTCTCATTGTCTAAAGTGCCTTCCACTCTCCTGAGAGAGCTCTCTTCCCTGTAGGTGGTGCCTTCTCCTCTTTATACTGTAGGCCTCCAAGTCACAGAAGGGAAACCACCATGCTGTCAACTTCACCTCTGCTCCATGACAGTCCCGTGAACTCTCCTTCCCTCTTGCTGCATGACTGAATCTGTGTGCTTCTTTCCTGCTTACACAGAAGTCATCTTCCCATCAATTCCCCAGCTGCTCCAGATGGCTTTGCCAACATTACGTTACTGTAACAGAATTCTGGAAGTCACTACACTACTCTTACTAATTTTCTAAAATGGGAGGCTTTTTCTCAGTACTGAACAACAAAGAGCAGCTTTATTTTCAATGATAATGCTATTTCAGAATTTTTAAATAATTTTTTCTATGAGGATCTTTGACATTAGAGGACATTAGAGTTACAAATTAACTTAAATTTCCTTAAATTGGAGACTGTCAGTAAATACATCTGAATCCCAATCAAATTTTTTCATGTCAATGAGGTAGTTCACATCAGAGTGGTAAAAGGCTTTCAGCTCCTCATCATGAATCTTGCTTTTTGACTCCAAGTGTAATCATTCTGAGGCTACAGATAATTTAATTACCATGACGGGACCCATCTGTTTGATTCCCACTTCCAGGCAAAGCAACAAGAGAAAACCTGTAAGCAGAGGAATTAACAAGGGATCCAGTCTGCAGAAGAAAGGCCATCTCTTTCTTTCCTGTCAGTCCCTCTCATGCATTCATGTTTTTGAGAGCCTACTGTGTGCTCAGTGGGGTAAAGAGTCACCAGGAGAAACTGGCTTCTGCTCCTTGAGAATCTCCACAATGTCCCTTCACTGTACGTCATGCTGATCCCCTATCACCAGGAAGAAAGACGATCATGTATTCCAGTTGCATAAAAGAAATCACCATCACATATGTACAATTTTTTATGCATTGGTTAAAAAATTTAAGTTTAAAAATAAAAGCAGATCAAATTGAAAATTATTAAAACATTATTGTGAAAACAAAACAATGGTTCACAGGTCCAGGGGCCCTCAAATGGAAACTGGTAAGAGGCTCAGGCCTGGCATTGCACACGGGCTTATCAAGGGAAAATCAGCAAATGTGTAGATCTCTCTGATGTGTGGAAACTGCACAGCTCAGGTGTGTTGCTCTCGTGCTGGGGAGGAAGACAAGCTTGCTAATCTAAGACTAAAGTTAATGTCCCAGGGGACTCAGGGCAGCTTTGGTTTCAGCTATGTGGCTGTGAGTGGTTGACCTTGAGGTGCCCAATTGTGGTCTTCAATTTTATTTTTCCCTAACACCATCCAGTGAAGGTTATTTTAGATTATTTGTTTTTTGAGGGTTTTTAAAATAAGTTCCAAAAAAAAAAATAAAGTAAGTTCCACAAATGATTGATATTAGTTCTATTTTAGTAAAACTGACTTAACAGAAAAGTCCTGGTCTCATGGTGAATTCTCTCTCTCATGGTAAATGCCATCATTGTCCTGAGGCAAACTCTCTCTGATCTAGCATCTTTCCACAGGACGATGATGAGGGTGTTGTCTGCCCAGCTCCCTGTTCTAGACCAGTTGGCATCATTGGGACAGAAGGCATGAATGATCCGACTTCCAACCTGCAGTCCAGCGGGCCAAATCTAGTTTGAAGCAAACAGCACCCCCTTGGTACCACTGATTGTCTTATGAGAAATGTATTCATAGTTTATTTTTTAACTAAATTTTTATTTTTACTGGTGCATGTTTGCAACATATAATGATCACATTCCTTGTGGGGAGTTGGTACATGTACATAACACATCTTAGTTCTTTTTCACCCCCTTTCCTCCCCTTCCTCCTTCCTCCTTCCATCTCTTGGGCTCTTTTCATTGTCACTTTAAAGCAAGACCTGAGAAAGAGCCTATCACTTAAGGGTACCCTGTCCCGGTTTCAGCTGTGTTTTCTTCAAAATAATTGCAAAAGTTAAGCCACAGGCCTTATCCTAGTCACTTGAACATTTTCTCCTTTTACCAAAGTTTTAAAACTAGGTTTTTGACCTAGTGTGAGCCACAGGACAACCCAACAAAAGCAGTTTTGTTATTGTCAGTGTCAGCAAGCCCAGAATATTAGAACTACAGGTGGCAGGGCAGAGTCCATAGCATGCAGGCCTAACGCTAATCCAAGAGGCTGCCAACTGGTTTATCCCTCCTGGTTTTTTCCTTGTGTGTGCTGTGTACTGCAGTGACTCCGGGGGAAGGAGAGGTTACTCCTAAAGGGGATGCAGATGTAAATGACCTATTTGTGCCCTCATTAGGCAGAAAGACTAATGTCACAGATGCACCAGCAGATCTGAGTTAAAGAATAGTGTCTCTGGCTCTTGTAGACCTGCTAGGTCTGCTTGTGCTTGGGACTGGCTGTGAACACTATTTTTCATACCTAGGTGAATAATGCTAAACAAATACCTACAGATCTTCAAACTTCCCCAGAATTCTGGGGTCAGAAGGTATATTATATTTGCTTCTCAGGTGGGGCAAATAACATGAGTCCTTAAATCCCATTTCCAGAAAGCTAGCTGCAGGTGCCAGGCACAATGTTGGCCGTGTTTGCCTGGTCTCGTTGCCCACTCACACTTTCTGAGTTCGTGGTATCACCCTCCGCCTGTAAAGATGCAGGCATCCCAGATGTCTCAACTTGCTTAAGGTTAGAAAACAAAACAGCAGTGCAAACACGTTATAATTCAAAACTCTTTAAGCCCAAAGACCTTGGCTTTAAGAGCACCCCTTTTGCATGTTGATGAAAGACACAGATGGCTTTTCACGAAGAACTAAAACCCTGTTACCTAGTAGGTGAGCACACAAATTCACAGGAATCCTTTGTAACGTGGTCTCCATGTGATTCTGCAGTGTGCCCTGACATCAGCCATTGCCCAGGACCTGGGTTCTGTGTCCAGGAAACCATCTGGATGTTGAAAAGGCTGAAAGGGGGAAACACAGCATCTGCTACTTGACCTAATGGGCCAAGAAACGTGACTTGACAAAGCCTCAGCTGGGCTCACTGCAAACACCCACAGGGCTCCTGCCGGAAAAAGTCCAGGGTGGTGCCAGCTGCCTTCAAACTACCATCCTATCTAGCAGTTACCACCTTGGGGCAATTATTTGCAAACTAAATGTTGCCAATTATTTTTTGCCTCCTTTATAATGAGTCAGCATTTAGAGTAATTGTGTAAAAGAACCTACAAAGAATTGAATTACTGAGCACCATGCCCTACACATCCTAGAGCCTTAATAAATATTTCTTAATTGAAATGAGTGAAGCTGAAGGAAATTCCTGTGTTTCAGCCCCTAAGGCAAGGTGGGAGGACTTGTCCAACGCCCCACCACCCCAGCCCCATCTCCACCCCCCATGCAGCTGACTGGTGATGTGGGAAGACACAGGAATGTCACAGTCCTGGTTGCATTCACATGGCTTCATTGCCCACGCTCAAGATCAGAGTTCACAGTATCACTATCTGTCTGCACACAAGGATGCTGGTAATCCACTTGCCACACGTGTCCAATGGCTTTGGGCTACCCAGGATCAGGCCTTGGACTGTGTATATAACAGGCTTACCTGGATTCTGCCAAGAGCTTCCATGACATACATCCTGGTCTGGGCTATCTTGCCTACCAGAAACCCCCGAGCCCATGTCGGATAATCTCAAGAGGCAGCCAGGGTCTCGGGATTGCCCAGGAGTTCTCACATCACAGTGAGTCCTTCCACTCACCTCCTTTCGTGGGCCCCTGTGTTGAGATTTCTGTTCTTTCCTGAACTCAGTAGGTTCACAAGCGAAGGAACTTGTTCCCTTCGTTTGATTCCTGTAGCTGCTCTGTGGGTGCCTTGGCTTTTGAGAAGTATTGAAGTAGGAAAGAAGAAATTAAAATAGAAAGGAGATGAATAAGAACTGCAGCTTCAGGACAAAAATCCAGATTCACCTGTGAGTAGACCATCCCTTTTCACCTGTAAAATGGGCCGTACCATCAAAGATGGTCTACTGCTACCGCTCTATCATCTGAGATGGCTGTCACCTATGAACAGGCCATAACCCTCCCCCTGCAGAAAGGGCCACCACCTTTCGTCTATAAATGGATTTCCCTCTTTCCACAGATTCACAGGTTCCACAGATTCCCACCCCAACCCTCATAAATGCACCCAGCTAGAGGCCCCAAGGGCTTCTCTCCCTCTTAAGAGCCTACACTCTATTACTTAGAATTTGTACTTTTAAAATTCTGCCCAGTGAACTTCTTCATGTCTCTTACTGATGCATCCTGAAAATTCTTTTTCTGTGATGAAGGTCACCAGATTTGCAACCTGCTTGATGGATGGGGTGAGTCAATGTACCCCATCTCCACTTCAAGGGGCCTCCTTGGACCCTGGCCAGCCATACTGTGACAGTTACCTAACCATCTTTGTTAGCCCATCAGCTGAGAGTGCAGGGTGCCAGTGATCTTAGTGTCACGGTTTAGATCTCAAGTGTCTGCCAAGAGATGCGTGTGTTCAGAGGTGGTTCTTTTGGAAGGTGATTGGGTGAGGGTGCTATGCTCACCAGTGGGTTAAACCACTGGCGAGTTCATAGCTAAATGTACAGTTAGGAGGGGGACATGATCAGATGAGTGGGCCCATGGGGGGAGCATGTCTCTGGAGGGTGTATCTCTCACCCTGGCTCTTCCTGTGCTCTCTGCTTCCTGGCAACCATGGTTTGAGCAGCTTTTCTCTGCCATCCTTTCTACCATGCCATTGCTGTCTTAGAGCCTTCCATGGACTACACCTTTTGAAATTATTGGCCAAAATAAGTCTCTCTTTTAAATTGCAGGTGTTGGGGATTTTGTCCCGGCAACAGGAAGGCTAATACACTTAGCATCCAAATCAGTGGTTTTATTTCTGTTAAATTTGTTCTCTGTAATGGTTAATGTGTTAATTGATTAGGCCACAGCCCCCAGCCATTTGGTCAAACATTACTTCTGTTGGGGTATTTTGGGATAAGGAGTACATGTATTGGTGGACTTCCAGTAAAATTAATTGCCCTTCCTAACAGGAATGGGCGTCACCTAACCAGCTGAAGGTTGCAAAGGGAAGAAGACTGAGGTCCCTGAGAAAGAGGGCAGCAGATAAGCCTCAGACTCAAACTGCATCATCACTCTTCCCTGGGGCTCTAGCCTGCAGAATTTGGACCTGTCAGTCTCCACGACTGCGTGATCCAGTTCCTTAAAATAAATCTCGCTATATATATGTATCGCACAGGGGTCCCTGTGCTGGGGCGTCTTCGTACAAGCTGCCCAACATGCTACATGCACAGCCCTGAAAGACAGGGGAGGCTTGATGCCCCCGAGGACACTGATAGCCACTTGGTAAATGCTCCAGACTCCCATCCTTCTGACGAACAGTCCTTGGGTCTCCTCGGGGGTCAGAGGAAAAGAGTGACTTGGTCCTTTTTGGGACATCATCGTCAGGAGCTAGAGAAGGGCTGGCTGCAGCAAACTCAGCTCAGTATCTGGGAAATGCAGCGAGTTCCAGGCACAGCTGACACCTGACTGAGCAGCATGGGAGTGCCCTTCCCTTGCCCCTCTCCTTGGGGAGTGTTTCCTAGCTGGGCCTGGCAGCCTGTGTGCAGCTGGTTTCTGTCTGGGGCTTGGATACCTTGGGCAGGCACCAATCAGACTGCCTGGGTAGAGTCCTTCCTCAGACGAAACTCGGCTATGTATCCGCATGCTTTTTGCTAGTGTTCTTCCTGTAAATACTCCCTCAGACACCTATACCTGCACTCCTCACTGGTATTGTCCTTGTACCCTCGCCAAGGGTCCTGCCAGTACTTTGAGGAGACACATGATCTCAGACCTCTGAGTGACAGGCTTGCTCTCACTGGTAAAGAAGCACATTTCACGGGAAAGACTGAAGATCTTCCAGCTGAAGACCTGCCAGGCTTGTTGCTGATTGTTGCTTTAATATCCATGCTGATTTTCTACTTCTCGTCCTCTGCACAGCTAGCTCTCAAGCTGATTGCCTCTGGCATCGCCCACCTGCCTGTTCCCTTTCATCACCGAGCACTGCAGTGGGGGCCCGCTGCGGGTCTCAGAAGTCCTCAGGGTGGAGAAGCTCTCCCTGGCTTCATAGATGAGCACCATGGTGATGCTCTGTGTGGCTAGGAGGTCACCTGGCCCTCGACTCACGCACTCAGCCGCACTGCTGAACCCAAAACTGGCCACACACATTTCAAGGCCCCGTATAACACAAGAGATAACTTGTGGCTAAATAGCACTTTACATTCTGTCTGTTCCTTTGCTAATTTATTATGACACCTTGAATGTCAAGTCCTACTTAAATGTATCAGATCTGATAGAGAAAAAGCAAAGCCTATCATTATCTAACACACACGTGCATTAAGTACACAAGAGGAGTGCTGTAAGCTGGGGTCAAATGCTCCATTCGCTTGTAAAATCATGTTGTGTTACCTAAAAAAGAGCAGAAAGTGGGGCTCTGCAGTCTGCTCACCAAATTCTGATAAAGGCTCCGTGGCTTCCCAGGCACAGTCTCTAAAGAGGGCCCCAGTTCGGGTTCCTGAATCCCCCACTCTTCCTTCCTTGTAACTTCACTTTGAAATCACCAAGTTTCAATGACCCTGTCATCAGAGTGGACAGCTGCCTTCTGTGGATGCCCTGTGGTCTGCAGCAGATGCCCTCTGAGGGGTGCAGAGAGGCCGAAGGGGCACAACATTCAATGGGGAGAAGCATCAGGGGCCTCTGGAGCAGTAGTCCATCATGTCAGCGCTGTGTTCTTGGTGTTAAGCTGCACGTCCTGAATGATGCCTGCACTAAGGGTGTCTCTTTGGTCACAGATACTCTGGCTTTACTACACTACTCTGGCTGGGAAAGAAAGTAAGCTTTCATTAAATAGATCATCTTCCATATGGTTATTTAGAAAGAACATACATGTGCACGTGTGCACACACACACAACTACTACATCAGACACATGGGAGAGACTCAAGAAGTATTGACTAATGCTACATGAAATAACTGAGGCAGATCCTAGAATCACACAGGGATTTTTCTGTTCAGGTGCTGTTGCTTTTTCCCTTCTCTTTGCCAGGGGGATGAACAGCCCCATTAGCCAAAGCCAGACCCTTCTTTCTGAAGTCAAGTCCCACATCTGTGCCTTACATAAAACCCCTCTCTCGTCTGCCCATGTTAGTAGTTAAGCCCACAGCTCCTTCCAAAGTACAGCAGCATTTGATCAAAGCAATACTGATCTTTAATAGCCTGATTTCACATGAGGAGAAACATGTTTCTGTGCCCAAGCGACATGGCCTCACTGTGCTGCTGTGGTTTGAGGTCTCAGCTCCTCACCCAGTAGCAGCAGGACCAAGGAACTTCAAACTGTCACTGCTGTGCCACTAAATATGCTAGAAAACAAGAGCTAAATTTAGGCCCCACCAACATCTCCCAATAACTGCAAAAAGCAGCTCTTGAATCAACATTTCTCCGTGAACTGTGGTAGTGGGGAGGGAATCTGAGTTGGGTAATTGGAGATAAAATGCTTGTGATGGGAGAAAGTCTCACGGCGGCAGGATGCAAGGGTGCAGAACAATAACTGTGTTTCTCACTACCTAAATGCATTCCAGTTCTCACAGCTTCATTTCCTAGGAGATAATGATATCTTTTCACAGTGATCTTTTTCCTCTTCCATTTGAAATTCAGTTTCTTCAACGTCTCAACAGAACTGACTTGGGATCCCGCCCATTTCCTGCCTTGTCCCTCCAGATGGCCTAAGCCCAAGTGTACCCTGCATCGTCTTGGCATCAGAGAGTCAGCGGCTAGTCTGTAACATTTACCCTTGCTGTCTGTGGCTGCAGGTCCCTTCTTAGTCTGGGCGGGTGGTCCCCAGCCACCTGCCAGTAGCATTCACCATGTGTCTTCTTCCTTCCAGACCTGAGGGTTCTGCGGGTCCTCAGCCTCTCTGCACCCCTGCCCCACTCCTGCTCTTCTCTAGTAGCATGGAAAACATTCGGACATTTCCCAGGACTGTAGTTGGCGAGCTGGCCTCCACCAAGTGTTTCCTGTAAAGACAGGAAGTCTCCAAACTGGTCCTCTCTGCTGGCCTTGAGGAGATCTATGTTTGGCAAGCCACGGTACCCAGGCAATAGAGAGCCTGTACTGCATTGCAGGAAGAGGGACGTAGCCATGCTGTCTCTGTCCTGACTTAAATCACAGGGCATTTAGGGTGAAACATCAGAGAAAAAAGCACATTCTCCTCCTCTGACTATTCAGACTCTTCCAACTGAAAAACATCTCCAGGTTTTACTATTTCAGGGCTCACTTTTTGAGTCCCACAGTATGGTTTTTCCCTGGCCAGACAGTACTGGCCTTCAGGGCTGTTGTCTCTGCTGAGTGTTTCTAAGACAGCTTTTCAAAACACTGCACCCACTTTCTGAGGCAATTATCACTCTCAGGTCCATGGAAAGGTTGGAAGCAACATCAAGAACAGGAAAAGAAAAGCTTGCAAGCTTCTCAGTATCTCATCTTTATGGTCTGGTGGCTTCCTGGAGAGGCCAGGCCACTCGGTTCTACAGAGGTCTTCTTGGCTGGCGGGGACATGGCCAAGAAAGCATTGTGGAGGTGGGTTAGTGCAGATGAGCAACTTTATTCACTAGATCCATGCTAGGTAGAATTGTTCAGATTTCCCAGGTCACAACAGCTTTGTGTCTTCAAACCATCACACATAATGTAGAAAATGTGTACAACTCGAACCTTCCCAGCTGCCCTGTGAGTGGCAGTTTCACGTCCTAGTGCTTTCTGTATCATCTCAGGCAGGGCTGGGGCCACTATCAGGGAGGTTAGTGTGACCTTGATCCTGGTGCCCAGAGCACCAGCTCACCTGAACAAATGGAGCCTTTTGGACACAAATCACACAGAAACAAGTGTTTGGGCTAAGTGGTGTTCTGAAGGTACCCCAGCACCTGGATCATGGTTGTTCCTTTTCTCCAGTGGCTGGGAATTCTGAGACTTGTACGAAACATTTTCCTGGCAGGGCTGGGAACTAGCTCAACCCCAGAGTCAGCCTGGGTGGTTTCTGCCCCTGACAAATAGCAAAAAAAAGGCTAACATGGTGGAGTCCCCACCCCTCTAGTCCTCTGTCTGATGGCATCTGTCCCTTCTCCAATGTTCTCAGGCCCTCTCAGGGCCAGGCAGCCTGTCCTCTGAGACAGAGTCCCCCCAGAGGCAAGCTGCCCTCTGAGTGTCTCAGCTCTTGTGGACCATATGGTATTCTTCCTCCAGGAGCCTCAGACTTGGTCAAGATGGCTGAGACTTTCAAGGAATAGAATTTCAGAAAAGCAACAAGGTTTCACAGCAAAACTCAATTGTTCTGTTAGTTTGAACACCGTATTTTGTGTACAAACAAGTCTTTTCAGAACTAGATCCATGCCCATCTGAAATACCAATCTCATAAATGCAGAGTCAGAAGCATGCATTAGAAATAGGGGCCACAAAAGCTGAACAAAAATAGTTCACATCTCCTGAAAAGGAAGAAAAACACCTTCATTTTACTCTGCTGACCATGACAGGAACTTGAGAATCTGCTGCAGACAGCACAGAATCTCCATCCTCAGAAAGCCTACATTCTAGCTGATAAATTGTAAAGAAAATAAATAAATATCAGAATGTAAAGCATAGAATATCATCAAGGAGAGTGATAGGTGGAGAGTGGTTTGGAGGTGCTGATTGGGGAAGCACACTCTGGAGGAGATAGATGGGGAAGCCCATCTGGGTAGAGAGTCAAAACAGCAGAGAGTGGGTGGGAGGGGAGAAGGTTAACAGGAGATGAGCACAGAGAAGGGCCACATCACAGAGCTCAGAGGACCATGGCCAGGAGGCGGCAGGCAGGACTGAGCAGACCTGCCTCCCTTGTGACGGGAGTACCCTCCAGCTGTCCAGGGTGAGAGCTAGTTGCAGTCAGGTGAAAGGTTGTGGGAAGGTGAGGGAGCAGGTGCAAGGCAGGACCTATTTGAAGCCACCACAGATAGACCTTCCAATAGACCCAGACTGCATGCAAAGGATGGGAGTCAAGGATGACCCCTATACTTTAGCCTGAGCAACTGGGAGGGTGACGAGGCCATGGAGACAGGGGCAGGAATTGAAGTAGTCACAGATTTGTCAGAGATTTCCTGACACAAGATCAGAAGCAGGAACTGCTCATGTGACATTCATCCCATTATTGCTTTGGGGTTATTGGTATTTGACTAAACCCTATTTCTCTCTTCCCAAAGAACAAACATATTTGAGGGTAACATGAATTAATTCTGTGTGAGAATGTCACTGCATTGCCTGAGACCCTAAGAGTTGATCTGAGGGCTCCAGAACCAGAGGTGGGGGGTGTGCCTGTTGGAAGCATGTCCTTATACCATGACTGTAGTGGGGGCAACCAAGAGCTGCTCTTCATGCCTCTTCTTTGCCAGTGCATCAGCCAGGGTCACTACAGAGTGTGCCTTGGCAGGAGTCCCTGAAGTGGATCCAGTTGCCGCTAACAACAGAAGGCTCCTGGAACCTAGCAAGGCCTGGTGCCCTATTAGGGGGCTGGCAACTGTAGCAGAGGTTGCTTGGGGCCTGAAGACAGAAGGAAGAGCAGATTCTACTCCAGGGAGATTGGGAGTTGGGGAATGAGCACCTGGTCATCTCTGTAGCTGAGGACAAGGAAGCCACCAATGGCCATGCCAGCCACCCCTGGAGCTGATTTAGAGGAGAGCGGATGTCCTGTCCACATAGTATCATTGTCCTCTAGTTCCTGTTATCATTTTCCCCTTACAGTCTCCCCACAAGAGACAACATACCCCATAACATAAAACCAACTACAGATCTAAGTCCCATCACAAGAAAGCCTATGGTTAGAGTATTCTCTCATTCACTGCTAGGCTGCGTGACAATGGATCCCTTCCAAGATTTCCCAGCCAGGAACACCACACCCCTCGGGCTCATCATCAGGCTGCCAGACCCAAAACATGAGCCTTGACCTCCAATCTGAAGCCACCTCTCCTGATGGACATGGCACTTATGTAGGTCTGAAACTCCTGCTATTTCATTCCTTATTGTATTCTCTGTCCCTACCTATACATGTGCATATGTATATGTGTGAGTACACTAGACACCCGCCCAGCTATGTTTCTATAGATGACTTCTACCTTCACAACTATGTAAATAGACATCCATGCACATACATATACACATGCATGCATGCATATGCACCCACCCACAGATATGCACACCAAGACACACACATGTGTGTGCATATGTATATACATGCATGCCTTGTGAACACATGTACAATATGTACGCATATAAACAAATGCACCCATCAACAGATATACATATAAGTACATAGCCACATATGTGTTTGTGCACACATGCATCCATACATACAGGTGAATATACATACGCATATATAAACATGCATGCACTCACACACATACATACACACATTTGTATACATTGTCTGTGTTACAAGGAAATACAGTCTCTAGAGCCTTACATGCCAAGGTCTGACTAAGTAAGTGCTAAACCCTGATAATCCTCAGTTTATGGGTATATATAGACGCTGGCACATCTTGCAGAAAGGTTTACTGGGGGTTTCAAAGAGAAATGTTTGGGAGAACCTGCATTAGGTGTTCAGGAAGTTCATCTTTACATCCATAAGTTAGTATCTGTGCACACACAGCACATACACACATACATAACAAGTTCTTGAAAAATTAAGAGACCAAAGGAACCCCTACATTCCATCTGAAGGCTTCCTGTGCATCAGCAGCTACCACGAGCTCTTCCAAGTTGAGGTCTGGACTCAGAGAGAACAAATGTTCTCATTAATGAGCAAAGATAGCATGTTTGATCAATAATAATGGAGCACTGTGGCCAAGAGGGAAAGCACAACAATTAGCCTCCTGCTGCTGTCTGAGAAGGGCTGGAAAGCAAATGTTACAAATATCATTAACATGAACCCACATGTGGCAGAGTTAAAAACGCTTCTGCTCCTCCCCAGGTGATTCAAATACCCAGCTGTGCTCTCCAGGCCCCATCTGCAGTGTCCATAGGGGACACTTAGGCCTTGGGGAATGAACAGGAAGATGTTTAGTTAGTTCAAAGAATCCAGTAGAAAAGAAGATCTGTGGCCCCTGTCAAGAATTCAAAGCCAATAGCATTGTATCCTCTTTGGCCCAGTCAACCCCCAGGGAGAGGAGTGGCCCTGAGGTGCCAAGACAGTTTTCTCACTCATCAAAACATTGAATAGCCAATTGCCTGAGGAGCCAGCAGATAAATGGTACATTGCACATCAAGATGGCCAAGGTCAGCCCAAAGCGTTTCACAAGCAAATGTAGGAAATAGGCAGGGACTTCCAGCCACTACCCAGCTCTGCTGTTGATGCCCAAGCAGATTAGAATGACATCTTCCCCAGATTTTTGTTTTAGTCTTTTGCTTAATATTTTAATTACTTTTATCAAGGCATGATTTGCATATATTTAAGTTGAACAATTGTAAGTGTGAAATTCAATGAGTTTGACAAACATATGTCATTGTTCAACCATCACCACACTCAAGATACAGAAAAGCTCCATTCACAAAAATAGTTCCCTCACATCCCCTTTGCTGTGAGTCCTCCTCCACTTCACCCCTAGGCAGCCACCAGGGCTTTCTGTTACCATGACTTTGCCTTTTCCAGAATTCCTTGTAATTGGAATAATTCACTATGCAATCATTACAATTTTTGTTCACTGAACAAAATAATAGTGAGATTCATCCATACAGGTGGGAGTATTCGAGTACTTACTAGTTCTTGTGTGGTTGAGGGATCCTCAACCCCTAGGCCATGGAGCAATACACGGCAGGAGATGAGTGGTGGGTGAGCAAGTGAAGCGTCAAATATATTTTCAGCTGCTCCTCATCACTCACATTACCACCTGAGCTCCACCTCCTGTCAGATCAACCACAGCATTAGATCTTCATAGGAGCAAAAATCCTACTGTGAACTGAGCATGCAAGGGTTCTAAATTGTGTGTTTTTTATGAGAATCTAATGCTAGATGATTTGAGGGGGAGCTGAGGCAGTGATGCTAACATTGGGGAATGGCTACAAATACAGATTAACGTTAACAGAGAGACCATAATAAATCGTTTGCAGACAATATCGAAATCCTATCAGTAAATAACAAGTGACAAGTAAACAGCATCTGGTGAGTGGCAGGCTCCATATTTGCAAGTGAGTTGATGTATCTCAATTGTACAGCTGCATTTAGTGACAGGCTTTAAGTCAAAACCTGACACTTACTTAAGTCCACAGGTAGCTTGCCTATTGTTTAATTCACCGTTGCCAGTCATGCCGCCTTCCTACACTGAACATTTGTCTGTGTCACAGTTTTGGTAAGCCCACAAGTTAACCTTAGCCAAAATGAGTAAAAAATAAACATCACTGGAGAGCTTCTTTGAAAAGGGTGGGAAGACTCAGTGATGACAGTGCAGAAGACTCTAAGAATACCAACAAGAGAAAGCTCCATTTAAAAGAAAATGCCAAGAGTACGACTTAATTATAGGTTTGTTGCAAAAGGCAATTTACATTCTTCAAACCTGCGCTGTATAATATGTAGTGACCAGCTATTCAACAAAGCTATGACCTTCAAAACTGCTTTACCACACAGAGACCAAGCACCTTGCAATAAGAGATAAGCCTTTGGATTTTTGCAGAAAAAAAAAATACGAACATAAAGAACAGAAGCAGGTATTGAAGGATATCACGTCTTCAAATGTGTTTATACTGGCCCTCTAGCCAAGAAAATGTCACCTCAGCTTGACAACATTTTGCAAGTTATGATTAAAATTAACCACATTAAAGCACATGCTCGACTGATGTCTGTTATCACAGCTCTGTGAGGAAGTGGACACAGAGCACCCAAGTCTTCTCTTATACAAAGAAGTAGATGGCTTTCTTTTATTTTTTTTATTTACTTTTTTGAGACAGAGTCTCACTATGTAGTACTGGCTGGCCTTGAACTCACTATGCATCCCAAGCTGGACTCAAACTCAAGGTAATCCTCCTGCTTCAGCCTCCCAAGTGCTGGGATTACAGGCATGTACCACCAGGCCTGGCTAGATGGCTTTCTAAAGGTAGATCATTTGTTGAGTTTTTGAGTCATCAGGAGCCACTCCAGAGATTTCTTTTAGAAAAACAGTTGCCAGTGGCAGTACATTTCAGTGACTAGGATGGGTCACAAAGTTTGTGACCTATTCATCCTGTTCAATGAACTCAGTCTGTCACTTCAGGCAAGAACAACTGTGTTCTAGTCAATGAACAAAGTGGCTGCATTCAAAGTCAAACTAGAATCATGGGGTTAGTGAAAGAATATTGGGATTTTTGACATGTTTCAGACATTACCAGAGATTTTGAAAGGTACCGAGCCAGGGCCTTCTTTCTCCCACTAATTCCTGGTCACCTATCTCAGCTTTCAAAAGTTTAATCATTACTTCCCAACCACAAAGGACCCCAAACAGAGAAGGAATGGATCCACAACTCATGTGTGAATAAGGCAGATGAATTAACTTTTTTAATTATAAAAATTAAAATGTATCCAAATTTATGCAAACTTACAGACCATAATACATGGTGCCATTTGCATGTAACAACAATGTAAACGAAAACATAGATGCAGTATTAAGTCACAACTGCATATAGTTAACTGTAGTACACATTGTACATGTTACTGTTAATATCCTAGCCATCTCCTATTGAAGTGAACTCGTTTTTTGTTTTTTGATTTTTTTTTAATTTGGTCTATTAGGTTCCTGCACTTGACATATCTTTATTCTTCTGAATTTCTGTTCCCCTCCCCCTCCCCCATCTTCTTGTTCCCTTGGACACTCTCTCCATTGGATAAGATCTGTCCCCTTGTCTCTTTGTGCAGATGAATCAGCTTTGAGCTAGAAGTAGATCACGTGCTTCAGGTCACAAATGATGGTGACCTTAAAAGTATGTTTGAGAGAACTTCAGTTCTTCATACTTTCTGGTTTAAGGTCGGGCAGAACATCCTGAGATTGCCACAAAAGCACTGAAAATCCTATTTCTATTTCCAATATTCTACCTTTGAAGCGGTATTTTCTGCAGTTATAGCAGCTAAAATGAGATTATGGAGCAGACTAGACATAACAAACTTCAGGTGTCCAAGTCTCCCATCATTGCCAGATGGGAGGAAACCAAGTTCAGGTGCCCACTGATCCTGCATTGTGGTGAACTGTATAATTATTTTGTTATATATTACAATGTAATAGTAATAAAAATAAAGTCTACAATAAATATAATGCACTGAATCATCCCAAAACTACCACTCCCCCCCTTCCAAGGAAAAATTATTTTCTATGAAAGGTTGGAGCCCACCGGTGCAAAAAATGTTGAGGACTGCTAGTGTAGATGCACTACAGTTTGTGGTGTGTATGCAGTTACTATAATACTATAAGCAATTATTCTACCACCACAATTTTCTAATAAGTCCATCCTTTCCCCTTTAATGACACTGGCCAATTTCCTGAAAAATCAATCACTGATGTACTGATGTGCAGGGTTCTGCCCCTTACGTATCTGTGTCTGGCTATACAGTGGCACCACACTCTTGACCTGGTGGCTTCATGTAGTACACTTGAAATCAGGTAGGATGAGTCCTCTAACTTTGTTTTAGTTTTTAAAATTTGTGTAGTATGCATTTCTCTAGAAACCGTAGGAAATGGAGGCTTCGGGGATCTCAACTGGACTTCGGTGAATCTACAGAGCAAGTTGGAAAGAATTGCCATCTTAGTGATATTCAGTTTTCTGTTGCATGATGCACATGGTATGTTTTCCAACTTTTTTCAGCCTTTAATTTCTTTATGGAGTATTTTGTAGTTTTCATCCTACAAATTTTACATATATGCTGTTAGCCGGTTAAGTATTTCGTGTATGGGGCAGAATCTCGCCCCATGTGAGTATGTGAAGGTTTAATGTAAATCTCTTTTAGTTATTTTTAATTTCAATTTTTTTACTCTATAGCAAATAGAATTTCTAAAGTTTAATTTTAAATTATTTATAAATCAGATTTTAAAAATATAGTTAATTTCTTGCAATAGATCCAGTATTCTGTGACCTTTAAAATTATTCATTAATTTTATTACTTTTATCTGTAGAGACATTAAGATACCAAACAAAAATAATCACATACTCCATAATTAGAGTTTTACTCTTTGGTTTCCAGACTATAGGACACTTATCTTTTAATTTATCATGTCTTATAACACTTGTGATTTGGGGCATGAAGCAAAATCAGTCTTTGACTACTAAGTATATTAACTCTAGGTTTTAATAGATATCATTAATTAGGTCAAGGAAGTTCACTTTTAAATTTTGAAGAATTTGTTTTGTTTTGTTTATCATGGATGGATATTGAATCTTGTCAAATGTCTTTTTCTGTATCTATTAAGATAATCACATTGTTCTCATTTTTACTCTTTTATTATGGTGAATCACCTTGATTGATTTTTTAATGTTAATCTAGTCTCACATTCAAGTGGTAAAATGCACTTGCTTAAGGCTGAATTATTCTTTTGAAATAATGTTATGTTTAAATTGCTGTTATTTTGTTAAGAACTTCTACATATATGTTCATGAAGAATACTGGCTGCTTTATATACAATATATTATTCTGATTTTGGTATCAGGGTAGAGTCAGCCTCAGGAATTGAGTTGAGATACACTCATTTTTTCTTATTTCTCTGAAGCTTTCTTCTTTTACATGAGCTATTTCAACCATTGATTTCTTATATAATTTCCTTATATTCAGAAAATATGCTCTTTATTGTTTATCCTCTTAAATTTATTGAGACTTTTATGACCCAGAATATGTTCGTCTTCATAATGTGTTAGGTGGTGTCCATCCTGGCTTACAAAAGCAAATAATGCACGTTTTTTTTTCCCAACAGCACATGGAGAAACATCATGTTTGTTCCCTGAAATCAGCCAGTGCAGAAATATTTACAACACAGAAATTGGCAAACATTACACATCAGAGCTTTAGACAGCCAGTTGTCTGAAAATCCAGCAGCTAAATGGTTCTCTGCACAGCATGATTTACTTTTTTGAGTGTTCCATGTCCCTTGATTAGTTCTGTATCTATCTAAACATACATTAAAATAAACAAATTCATGGGATAACTCTGACTCTCATCCAGCATCACAGCATTTATTCTCGTCTTTCCCCTTGCTTATTTGGAACCTCTTTCCTCATTTTGCGACGTTTGTCTCCCGTAATATTCAACCCTACCATACCTGAGAACTAGTTTGGAGTTACTGAACTGTAGCTGTGTGAGAATCAAGTTTATACTGGACTGCAGTGCTTATCTATGCTTCTTTAACCTTAACCTTACAGTATACTGTATGCAGATTTGGAATGTGAGTTCTTTTCCCTTCACATTCAGCATGGACACGTAATCCAGTCAGATGCACTTTTCACTGCCTGCAATCCACCCTGGGACCCTCAAAAGCAGATTAATCTTTCTTATCTACATGTACTAAAGTTCACTGTTTGCAGGGTACACTATTATCGGTTTTGAAATGCACATAGGATATTTACGTTTGTGTTCTTCATTCTTTATGGAGGATCCAATTTTCTATCTAGTGGCATTCTCCTTCAGACTAATTTATGTCAGCATTTTTTAAAGTAAAGGTTGCCTAGCAGCAAATTCTTTTATTTTTCCTTTATCAAAAAAGTCTATTTTACCTTAATTCCTGAAGAATGTTTTCACTGAATGTAGAATTCTGAATATAGTTTATTCCTAAAACACTGAATTGACTTTGTTTTTCCTTTCGGCACTTTACAAATGTTCTATTTTCTTCTGTCCCTGCATGGCTTCCAACAAGAAGCCAGCCATTAATTGTATCGTACTTACCTTGAAAGTAATATGTCATTTTTCTCTTGTTGCTGTCAAAATTTGCTTGTTACATTTGGTTTTCAACAGTTTGATAATGATATGCTTCAGTCTGGGCTTCTCTGTGTTTTATGTCTTCTCTCCTTCCTGGTGTCCCTTTAGAATCTTTGTTTTACCTCAGATACTGAACATGTTTGGACATTGTAGCTACAAATATTTTTTCTGCCCTCATTCTCTCTTTTTTCTCTTTTTGGCAACCCATTACATGTGTGTTGAACCTTTTGATAGAATCTAACAAGCCACTCAGGCTTATGCATTAAAAAGACACAGAAATCTCTTTCCTCTATCCACTTGGCTATTACACAATTAAATGAATATTTTCACTCACAAATTTAATCTTTTATTGTAGGAATTTTTATTTTTTATGTTGCTATTTCTCTACTGAGACTTTTTTAATTCTTTGCAGATATTTTCTTTAATTAATAATATGGCCATTTTGAGAGTTAAAAACTTGGTGGTGAGGAATGCAATTCCAGAAGGACCACATCTTTGTGATTTCTACTTCTAAGAGCCTGACTAGTTTCCATATGAAAATCAGAGAAAAACTCATGACTAGTATTTTACCTGCACCTAGCCTTAAAAAACTGGAAAGGAGACTCTCAACTCCAGCTCCCTAAGGGCTGAGACTTGCTTATAGACACTTACCAGCACATCAGCAATACATGTGATGATTGAATTTTAGCCAAAAGGACTGTCAGACCCACAACATATCTCAGGGAAACCCAAAGACAACAAGAGAGACAAGAAAAAGAGCACTAGAGAAAATTTTAGCCTCTCACACCAAGAGTGACAGCAAACAAGAAACACAGTTTAAATCCTATCCAGATGATAAAAGAACCTCATACTAGAGGGTCATCTGTCTCTCTTTCCTTTACCCAGTCCCTCACATCTGATTTTCCACCAAAAAGAGAGAGAGAGAGAGAGGCACACTAAAAAGGCAAGAAGCACAGACTGAAGAGGCAAGAAGAAGCATCAGAACCAGACTCAGGTGTGGATTTTGCAATGACCAAACAGCAAATTAAGAATAATTTTCATTAATACACTAATGGCTCTAATGGGAAAAGTGGACAAGTATGTATGATAAGAGAATATGTGTAACGTGAGCAATGTGAGGGAAATGCTAAGAAAAAATCAAAAAGAGATTATAGAAATTAAAAGCAATGGAAGAGCAATGAAGAATCCTCTGATGGACTCACAGACTGCACACAGCTGAGGAAAGCACCGGTGAGCTTTAAGATACGTCAGTAGAAACTTTCTAAACTGAAACACAAAGAGAATGAAAAAGGATGGAACAGAACATCGAAGAACTCTGAGATAATGGCCAAATGTAGAACATTTGTGTATTGAGAGTACCAACCCACAGATCCAGGAAGCTCAGAAATGCCAACCAGGATAAATACCTAAAAACCTACATCTGGGTACAGTTACAGGACATTACAACTGCAGAGAACCAAGGTTGAAGAGGAAATCTTGAAAGAAGTTGATGGAGGGGGGAACCTTCCCTGTAGTAGATCACAGGCAGGAATGATACCAGGCTTCCCCTCAGAAACCATGAGAGTGGAGAGTGTGGGTGGCAAGTTTAGAGTGTTGAAAGAAGAGAACCATCAATATAGAACTCTGGATCTAGTGAAATCACTCATGAAAAGTGAAGGAAAAATAGACTTTCTTGGAGGAACAAACACTCATGGAATCTGTGGCCAGGTTGAAGAAGTTCTTCAGAGTGAAGGAAAATGAAACAGATCAGAAACTTGGATCTATATTTAGAAAGGCACAGTATCAACGAAGGAAAAAATGAGGGTAAAATAAATATATGTTTTTATTTTACCTTACTTTGGACAGCTGTAGTAACCTCTAAAATATAGTCTTATCCTTTTTTTTTTCAAGCTGAGTTCTGTTTAAATTATTTATCTTTTCTTCTATCTTGGGAAACTATTTCATTTTTATAGTGTTTCATACAGCATGTAATTTGGGACCATATTTTGAAAATTATGAGTGTTAAAATGTTGAGATTCTGCAAATGGGAAGAGGACCAAGAGATGGAAGGAGGTGGAAGAGGAGGGGAAGGGGAAGAAAAAAAGAATTAAGATGTGTCCTGTACATGTACCAAATACCCACAACAAAGTCATTATGTATTGTAAATATGTATTAATAATTCTTTTAAGATTTTTGAAATTCTGGAATCTGTTATTTTTTTCTGAAAACAGTTTTTTAAAAACAACTCTTAGCAGGGAATTTTCCTGGTTGGGTTTGAACTTTAAGCTCTATCATGGGAGATGGCTCTGTTCACATACTTTGAGCTAAGCTACACTGAGTCTGCTGCACCTGTGTTTGAGTCAGTCTGAGAAGAGGGTAGACAGTCGGGGTTCCCCTCTCTGCCTCTTTCCTTCAACAGTTTCCATGTTCTCTGCAGGATGCAGTTTCTCAGCTTGACTTTTCTGGCCCCCCGGCTGGAGGGTTTGTAGGTTATCCATGTGAATCATGCTGCCCTGTGTGCACTGTCCTACTGCAGCAGATCCAGGCTGGGCCTGGGAGTGGGACTGTCCACATAACCACATCTCTGCTCCCTCCAGGCCCCGCAGCTGATCTCCTATCCTCTTTCTAACACCTTCAGCTATACGTTTCCTTTGTGTCCTGGATTTATTGTGGCTTCCTGAAGAGGTGTTACCTGTAGGATCTTAGTCCCTTGTACTCAGAAGCTGTCCTGCATTTTTGAATGATGTGTTCATCGGGTATAAAATCCCAGGTGAGGATATCCTCCTTCCACTTCTTCTGGCTGTCATGAATTCTGAGACACATTTGCCGTAAGCTTTATCTTCGACCCTCTTATGCAGTTTTGTAATATGATCCAAGCCCCTCTTATGTAGAATGCTTTTAAGATTTCTTCCCTGCAGCAATTTGATTACCACGTATGGCCTGGTCTGGTTTACATTTTTTTCTATTAAAGATATGTGGATCTTCTTGAATCTGTCAGTAGTTTGCATCAAATTTCAAAAATTTTCAACCATCACTTCTTCATATAATTTTTCTGCACTCCCTTCACTCTTCTCTTCATCATGAGACAAGTGCACTTATTTTATACCATTCTATGTCCTTTCACAAATCTCGATGCTCTGTTTATTTTGCCTTCTTATGATTCATTTTTTTATTATGCATGTTATACAGTCTTCCCTTATTAATTGTAGAGGACTGATTCCAGGACTTCTTGTGGGCATCAAAATTTGCAGATGCTCAAGTGCCCTGTATAACATGGTAGAATATGTTCATCCGGCCACCAACATCTTCTGTTATACTTTAAAGCATCTTTAGATTCCTTATAATACCTAACAAAATTTAAACACCATGTGAATACTTGTTAGGCTATATTGTTTGGGGAAGAGTAACAAGAAAAAAGTTTGTAAACATTCAGTGCAAAAGTATTTTTAAAATATTTTTGATCCACAGTGCCTTAATCTACAGTTAAAGATCCCATAGATACTGGTAACTGACAGAATTTTCATGTTCACTGGTAGTCTTTCAGTATGTGTGCAGTGTGTGTGTGTGTGTGTGTGTGTACTCTTTTAAAATCTTTGTCTGAAAATTCCATAATCTCCATCATATCAGGTTATCATTAACTGAGTTTCATCCAGGTGATGGGTTTATTTTCTTGCTTATTTGCATCACTGTTGCTTCTGCTGGGTGCCAGCTTTTATGAGTGTTAGTGTCATTGGGTGCTTTGTTGCTTTTACATGTGGTCAGGCCAGTTTGTCTGAGGTATGTTTGCAAGGGGTGCCTGTGTGCAGTCTAGAGCTGACTTTCATCTAAGGATTCCTTATTCTAACTTCTAAAGCAGCATCCTTCTGCGGCCTCTTCCCAGTACCCTACGTATTACTAATCTCTCCATTCTTGTTGTCCCTATACCTGCGTGAGCTCCAGGAATTTTTGCCCTTCTGTTCTCCAGTGGTTCTCTTTCCAGTCCTGTGGAGACTCACCTCACAGAGTCACAGGTTAACATTGAGACCATGGTTGAGTAGAACACTGCAGACTCCAGGAACGAACACTATGATATCTGTATTGCAAATTCTAGTTGCCTTGGCCTCTCAAATCCACTGCCTCTGTCTTCTCAACTTAGCAAAATGATTGGACTTGCTTCAGGGTTCCCCCTTCTGTGTTGCAGCTGTGAAACCTCTTGCAAGCAGTGAGGTGTGTGATTGTATGGCTGGCCGCGTTTGTCTCCATCCTTTCAGATATCATTTTGTCCCTGTGCTGTCTATCGCTTAATGTTAGAAACAGTTATTTCACACATCTTACTTCACTTTCTAGTCATCTAAGGCAAGAGGCTACTAACTGGAAGCAGTGGTCCTCAGAAGGTGACTTTTGCAGTGAAATAGTGCAATAATCCTGAAAAATGCTCTCTGCATTGGTAGACTCAGCAAGATGGCAAATACTTATAAGGCCAGGTGTCAGGCTTCTCACTGGCAAAGGAAGATACAAGTGGGAAATGCAGACAGGCTGGGAAAATCCCATCTTACGGGAACGGAATTGAAGTTATGAGCATGAACTCATGGTTTTAGAGATATCGGGAGAAAATGTAAGCAGAAAGATTGGCAGATAGACAGACAGCTGTGCACAATTCCTTTTTCTGTTTTTGGAGAAACCTGAACTCATGACCTGGTGTTAGTAAAGAGCCCGTGTAGCGTCTAGATCTTGGTCTCTTAATACAGTCTCTGATTAAGAGTGTGAGACTTAGGTAAATGGTTGATTCCCGGTTAGGTCTGGAAAATATAAATTGAGCCTAAAACATATTTTTGAGCCAAAAAATAAAAAATAAAGATATGGTCAGAAAGCTTTGGAGCATGTCAAATCACAGAGGAACCAGGTTAAAGGGTTCCTCTCGAGACAACATGAGACAATTTGAGCATTGCAATCAATAGTGATCTGAACATAATTTAACCCATTTACTTTAAAAATAGATGACAAAAATAATATGTTAATATAAAATCAATAATTTAGTATAGATTTTAGATCCTTAAAATAAGGAAAGAGTAAAAAAAATAAGGAAAGAGTAATAAAATAAACACGGAAAATATTCAAAAATGGGTGAATCTGGATAAAAGGCAAAAAGGAACACATTGTAGTGTTCTTGCAAATCTTTTACAAATTTAAAATTATCTCGCAAAGATTTAAAAATATGTACATCATAAAAGGAAGTACTAGTAACTTCTTAAGGGGAAAAAGTCATACCCAGAATTTCTGGCACTCTGATGCAAAGTTGCAGCTAGCTTAAAACTGTCCTGTCTTTCACTGGCTGTGGAGCACCCTAATTCAGTTCTCCTCAGTGGGCAGTCACTGATCTGCTATCCTTGCAGTGCTAAACACATGGGGGCCCCAGGCCTCTGCACACGACCCCTTACAAGAGGGATTTGACACGATGTTCACCCAAAGATCCCTGAACAGCATTATAGTGTGACGATCATGTAAAATCAGAAATTCACCATGATTTCTAAAAAGTTTTTCCATGCTCTCAAAGGGATTTTAGAAGTTTTAAATGGTCTCACTGGCTCTTTCTAAGATCTTTGTGCTGAATTTCTAGTTCTGCCTCTTGAATTCTGCTCTGTCTTCACAGGCTTGTAAGAGGACTTATGAGGGTTTATAAACAAACCTATGTATTATTCAGAATATTCCTATTGCACTTTCCCTCATCCCAAATTGTATTTAAATAAGAGATTCTCTTTACCAATTGCCAATGGACTTGTAAATATAGCTCTTTGATATTCCCAACTCCAACTGAATGTGGTATCTGTGAAGGAAGCCACAGCCCACAGAAATGATGATATCTGTTTTGATTCTTGGTCTTCTGTGAAAACCCACAGATATTTCATCTGTGAGGAGTCAGGCAAGGCAGTGCAGCATTCACACTTTCACGTAGAGAAGAGAGCTCTCTGGGCCCTGGCTATCTGTGTCCCAGGGGCAGACAAACCGATCGGTTTTAGAGCAGAGGAAAGGCACAGGAACGCAGAAATCTGACAGATTTAAAATATCACCCTGGAGCTAGGAGAAGTGGATCCTTTCATGGCTGTCTGGAGAAAACTTGATCCTTTTGGAAAGAACTTATATTGGGAACAAAAGAGGGACAAGGTCAAATGGGGTCCAGCATTGTGGCTGATGTCCTGTCGATGTTCAGAGCTCGTGCTTCATAATGGGGTATCTGAGGGGATAACACTTGGATCAGGAGTGGTCTTATGGGAGTGGTAGGGGCTTTGGGGGACTGACAACTCTTCTTTCTGTGGGACTGACCCTTTGTACTCTTGAGCATTTAACACCCCTAATCTTTGGCCTTTGAAGGGCGCCCCTAGTCATATGATAATTCAAAACACCCCACCTCTTTCTCACAGCGCTTGGTGAATGCTGCTGAACCCTGCCTGGGGAGCAATTTGAAACAGTGGTAACATTACCAGTCTACCATCTGAAGCACACCTTTCCCTCCCTCGCATGCTGCCTGCATAGTGCCCATTCTGGGTGCGAGCTGCTTCTGTTGCTGGTTCACTGTCTGTTTGGAGAAGAGGTCAGTACTAAAGACATGTTCTATTAAGAAGTAGTGGGTAGATCTCCACAAAGATTCCCAGACCAAGTGGACTAAGGAAATAGGGAATCAGCGAGGTTTAGAGGGAGGCCCCCACACCATCACATTAAGCTCACCCTGGCCTAGGAACAACCAAACCAGTGGTGACCATTAGCTCTGAGAACTAAGGGGTGACCACACCAGCAGGTACGAAAGGCTGTCCTGCCCAGGAAGACCTGGAGATGCAGACAAACAGCAAAGAAAGATGAACGTTTAATTGAGAACTAGGAGTAGACACAGCAAAAGGTACACACAAAACCAAGACTGTAGAAATTCAGGACATTTAGGGAGTCTCACAAAAGGGTTTCCCAGAAAAATCCCCAACCCCCCAATTACCAAACATACTTAGAATTCAGGCCAATCATGTTTAAAATTAGTTGAGTGATAAGGACTATTTCGAGTGGCCTCACACAGACACGTTTACACAACGGATGTCTGGCTGTGGAGACATTCCCGGGAGGTTAGAAGTAGAGGCTGCCAGATGCAATGGAAACTGAGAGTCCCTCAGGAGAAGGTCAGCCTCGCTGAGAGCTCCAGGGCAGCCAGAGCATTGAGTAGCACATGCTGCATCCTGATGCAAACCAAGGGTGGAGGCGTCATCATGGCAGTGCATGTCAGACCAACTTCTGTTCTGATCTCTGCAGAAAGGGCAGATGGCTCAGCATAAGAAAGTGAAGTCCAGGGAAACGCAATACAAGGTCTTGGCAGACTTTGCCACAGTGAGGTCTAATTGCTCCGGCAAGTTATGAAATCCCTCTGCAGAGTCCAATCAGTACAGCGACTGTGACTCAGAGCCCCTCTGGAAGGGCTGAAATGCAGCACGGCCCATTGGATAATGATGAGCCAAGGTGACTTGTTGACTCAAGGTTGCTAAACTTGAGATGATTTCCTAAAGCACAAATCTGCTTTAGGAAAAAAGGGAACTCATGGACACTGCTCCAAAAATCTTACTGGAACTGTTAGCCTCTGCAAGGAAACCAACATGTCAAGGCTAACGTGTCAACTAAAGCCAAGTTGCCTCATATACTCAAGAGAACACCGTGGACCAGATGTGCGCATTCTGGGCAAGGCTACGCAGGGACTGGATCTCACAGTTCCCATGAGAATCAGAACACGTCACTAAAGCTCTCTCCCCATCTGTCCGCTCTGTCCCAAATCAAAGGTGCATGTGAGTGTGCAGGTGTGTGTATACACACATCTATATACCTGTAAATGTAGATACACATGTGTGTATAACATATACATATAATTTATGCCTAGAAATGTTTATGTAAAATGATGTGCATAAAGTTATATCCATGTGTGTTTATATGTATTTATGTACTACATGTACTAATATAGGTATATATCATCTGATTCCCTCATGCACATTTTAACTAATGACAATGACTCTTTTTCCCAAACTCACCATCTGAGAGGGACAACAGCTCTTTGCCAATCCAGCAGAACTGCCAAATGGCTCTTCTGCAGGGTGCAGTGTGCAGAAAGGGGACTGGAGACATACCTTCTAGCTAGTAATCTTATAGTGAATAGTTGACGGCTTTTTTTCTCTCCCAGATTTATGGTGTTTTAATGAGTAAACCAGCAGCAGAGAATGTCATTATCTCTCCTTTCATAGCCAATGGAAGGATGGGCCATATCATAAATTCACACAAACAAACTAACTGAAGCAATTTGCGCGATTGCTCCAATATTTGGCCTCTTAAATTCTTCTGTTTGAATCTCAATAGAGGCAGAGAAAATCCACTTTTGACATCATTTTCCCCTAGGTAATAAATGAACTTCCCCTGCCTTTGGCCACCTTCAGTAAGCCAGAACAGAAATATCAAAGTGGTTTGCAGAGGGGAAGTCACAGCAGCGATTCGGCAACCAGCCGCGTGGCCCAGTCCTCTGGCTCCTGCTGCAGTAACTCTGTTTCATAAATATTTAACATTTCAGCTATGTTTTCTTAAACCAAAAATTGACCCTTATTCAAAGTAATCATATAAGTGATCAGTATTCGCATTGCCTGAGGACACAGGAAATTTGCATGTGGCTTATCAGAGCCAAAATTAAACATTTATATATTTTATCCACATTATTGTCATTAGGCCCAACGTAGTACAGCTTTCTATATTTGGTTCTATGCTAGAAAAATATTTCCCTTTTGAAATAAAATTACCCATGAAAATTACGCTTGTTCTATGAATGGTAATGTGCCGCTTTAAGATCTCTAAAGGGCTTTTTCAAGAAAGTACAAGTTTTGGGAGAGAATGTACTTGAAGCCCCCCCCACTGAGAGTTCTACATCCGAGTGGTTTGCACATCACTCATCACACCTCAACAGACTGTTAGCTTGCTTTGTTTTTATCATGACTTCATTCTTAAATTAATTAACATATTTATACCCAGACTATTTTTTCTCTTTTTTACCAATATCCAAAGGAGGAAGAGATGTGGGCAGAGAGACAGGAAGGGATGCAGAATTGTAGAAAAGCTGGCAGATTGTCATGAGGACTGAGAGAAGCCAGAGGACCCCCAGGACTAAGGGGTCTGTTTGAGTTGTATTTCAAGAGCTGGAGATTGAGCTACTGGGGTCAGGCTCAGTTGACGACATAAATAAACTCTTTAACGAGGGGACATGACCACCATCCATGGACTGAGAGTGGTCTGCTCTTCAGACATTCTTGTCACACTCAGAGTTTCACAGGTCACAGGAGCTTGATTTGTCTCACTGAGTGTGGTCCAAACTCCTCTAACTCCCTTGAGTGCTGCATGCTGGATCTTTGTAGGAATTTCTTATGAAGTTTTCTGATTGGTCCTTCATTTATCTGGGTTTTATTTATAACTATTTCATTGTCTTGTTTAAATTTACTTGAGTGTACCAAATAGGTCAATCTGGTAAGTTATTATAAAGTGAGCCCTGTATAGGCACCAAGCCATGCAACGACCATTGCCAGCATCCCAGACACTTCTTAGAAGCCCTTCACATCACTGCTCCACCTTCTTCTTCCTCTGATAGATGTTTGTTATGATATCCATAGTCTTCGACTTCTTGCTTTTCTATATGAGCACCACATATGCATTCACTGTTGAATGCTCTAGTTTAGTTCTACCTTTACTCTTTACTTATGCAAATGCAACCATCCTCCACAAAATCGTTTGTGCCTTATACAACATTACATTTGGAAGATCATACACATTATGTACAATGTGTTCCTTAGTTTACTTATCAATTCTACATTTAAGTTCTCTCTAATTCTTGGATATTGTAAATGATGAAGCACTGGGTATTTTAAATGTGTTTTTAAGAGTACGTGTGCATGAATTGCCATTGGATGTATACCTAAACATAAAACTGCTGGGTCTTGGCAAAGGTATATGTTCATCATGTATATATGGTTTCCAGCTGAATGGTTTCCCGTTGTGCTGTGTGCTGATCCAATTCACATTCCTACCCAACCATACATTTGAATTCTCACAGCTTCGCATCCGTGCCAACACCAAGTGTGCTTCCTCTTTCAAGTTTTAGCCAATGGGTATTGGTATCCCATTGTGGTTTTAACTTGTATTTCCCTGGTTTCTAATGAAGTTGAGCAATTATATGTTTACCAGCCGCTTTATCATGTTTTTATTTTTCCATATGGCCTAACAGCCAGTTTTTTAAAAAAATACTTCCTGTCTTCCTTTGTAGAGAGAGTCAACGTTTGCACTGCAACTTTGCTGCAAATCAAGTGATCATATAGGGTAAATATTTTGGGGCTCCCTTTCGGGTAACATTTGTTTTTATTTGCATCCTTGTCCCAGGACCACCTTGTCTCAATTACTACCATCTTGGTATCTGGGAAAGCAAGCACTTCTGATTTGTTCTTTGTCTTGTGGAATGCCTGGCCCGACCTTGGCTTTCATGAGATACAGAAGAGAGTAGAGCAGCAAGAACTAGGGGGCTAATCAGAGTGACAGATAGTGAGCACAGCCCCCACAGAGCCTAACTAGTGAGCTACTGTCTTACTCTGACCATTACCAACACAGCCAACAGCACATGGTGGACTCCTGGAGAGACCATACACACTGCATTTATCAAAAGCTCACCCTTTTTGTTCTTTGCTCTTTCAGATACCTTTCACAGTGGGACCATTTTTCTCCCATGAATAATTCTTTCCATAAACACATGCTGGTGAAACATCCTTTTGTTGTTTGCCCAAAACTTTTTTATCTTCACGCTGAAGGACAGTTCCATAGGTAGCTGCCTATTTCACTCTTTCGTTTTCTGTCCTTTCTGTTCATTCATCTATTTGTTGGTTGGTTGGGAGGCTGGCTGTTTTCCACACTCACAGATGTTTCCTTCTGCTACCTTCAAAAGATTCCTTGTCTCTTGATTGAGGTGTCCAGATGATGTGCCTAGGAGTATTCTTCTTGTATACATGGGGTTTGAGCTTTGTAGATTGAGGACAGTCACAAATTTTGGAAAATTCCCAGTTGTTGTCATTTCAGATTTTACTTCACCTCTTTGGTGAAGATAGTTGACAAAGCCAAGAATATACAGTGTCCTGGATCTGCCACTTAAAGTATATCACATCAGCATGTTCTGTGTTTGATTTCTCTGACATTCTTTTCTGGGATTTAGTCTGGAGAAATTTTTGTAATTTCTTCCACTTCACTAATTATCTCTTAAACTGTTTCTAGTCAGCTGCTAAGCCAATCTAGTGCATTTTTAATTTCACTTATTGCATTTTTCATTTCTAGAATTTTTCATTGCTTCTTTTTAAAATCTGATGTTAACTTTTATAGCTTCCATCTGTCTGTACTTTTAAAATTTTGTCTTTATTGCCTTGAAAAAACAAGTATAATTTTAAAATTTATGTGTCATAATTCCAGTTGATTTTCAATTTTCCTGAGGATTCTCTATGGAGACTCTGTCATCTGCATGATTACTTCTACTTTTTTTGATATATCTTAATCATAGAAAAGGAAAATAAGTTTGGCATGTATTATTTCTTGGAGGCAACATTCAAAATAAGCAATAATCACAGCAAAAATTGAAATTGAACTAACAAGAAAAAAAGTCAACAAAAAATAGTTAAAGGAGATTTTGGTTAGTTATATCAATGGAGAAAAATAAGCATTCAACAAGCTGGAGTGACTTGAGCAGAAGCACTAAAACACAAGAGAAAGTTATGGGTACATTTGCAGCTCTCAGTCTGTGTCTTCTGAAACTCTTTGGCAACTTAGTAAAATTTTTTGTACTTCTAGATTCTTTGTCTTACAAAGCACCATTTTTAAGACTGTCGGAATATTCTTCCTAAAAGTTCACCTTTTATACTTCTTTTCTATGCTATAGGTTTCTGTGGCTGCCCACAGCCTGTATAATAAATTCTTGAGCGCATCAGTGAAGGCCAGCCAGAGTGCCAATCAATATCTTCACCATAGGACGATATGCCCATGCTTCCATGTGTCTTCTATCCTTAGCAACAGCACATTATTGCCAGTTGCTAAAATAAGACTGGATGCTCTCTTTTCTAGTTTTATGTTTATCTGTTATTTTCTATTCACATCATACATCTCTGTATGTTGAAATCTGGCTCTTATCCAGTTATCCCTTTTTTTTTTTTTACTAGTATATGTTTGCAATTCAAGCAGTTTACAGTCATCTTGGGGAGTAGTTACATGTACAAATTACAATTTTTTTAAAGTTATTTCCTTCCTATTCCCTTGCTCTTCCTTCCCTCTCTACTCTCCTCCTCCTCTGTAATCTTTATTACTTTATACCTATTTTTGTGCCTTATTGCTCTGCCCAGAACCAATCAGCCTGTGTTGAATAGTTGTGCAGAAAGCAGACATGCCTGTTTTGTGACTTATCTTGGGAGGAAATATTTATCTTTTCATTACTAGGTTGTCACATTTCTTATTTATTTTATTGCTAGTTCAACATCATCAACTTTGGGTTTCTCATCACCCTTGGCCTACACATTTTTAGGGATTGTCTCCACTCGATTCCTTTTTTATTTATTTATTTATTTATTTATTTATTTATTTATTTTTGGTGCTGGGGATTGAACTCAGGGCCTTGCACTTGCTAGGCAACCACTCTACCACTAAGCTAAATCTCTGACCTCCAGTCCCAGTTTCTTTGTTGTAGATAGATAAGATCCCATACCCTAAATTGCTGGACAACTTTTCTCTGCCTTAGGCTAGTGCATCTGACAGTATAATCCTTGAGTCTCTGTGCTTAGCCTTACATTCTCCTCAAAGTAATCAACCTAGCTCTGTCTGGGGAAATCCACCTATGGAATATCCTGGGCCCCCATACAAGCTGCAGCCCCTAGGTCCTCCTCTCTCTCTTACTCCTTAACTACTGGTTGAGTAGATATGCTCCCATGGCCCCTTCACATTGGCCCTGCAAGGTGTGCTTGCTCCCTTCTTTCCTCTAGGATCTGTGAGGAATAAGCTAAGTGTTTTCACCATCCTTGTCTGTGTTCCTCACTATGCCACAGTCGACTGCACCAAACCTTACAACACCTCACTTAATAAATAACGAGGTAAGTAAAATGTTAGCTGTGCTTCTTTTGATGATGCCTTTTATCAAGTTGAGGAAGCTTGCTTCTATTCTGCATTTGTGGAAAATAGGTATCATTAACCAATGTTGAATTTTGCCAAACACTCTTTTTGCTTCTACTGAATTATTGCATTATATTTCTCCATTTGTATTTTAATGCAGTTGGTAACATTAATTAACTTACAAATGGCAATCAATTTTGCATTTCTCTGGTACATTCCTCATGATGTGTGTATGTAAGTATATGTATTAGTACAATGTGTGAACATGTATGATGTGTATTTGTGTACATACATGTGGTTGTGATTCTATATTTTGCTTGATAATATATTGTTAAGAACTTTCATGTCTCTATTCACAAGGATATTAATCTCTAATTTTCATTTCTTTAAAGGTTTTTTTCTATGGTTGACTTTAGCACTATGCTAGGCTCTTCAAATCACTTGGGAATTGTTTCTTCATCTGCTGTGCTCTGATGGTGTGTGATGATTGCTATTTTCTTTAAATACAAGATGTAGTCAGACAAAATGATGAATGTGAAAAAAAATTGCACCAAAGGACACATTGCCATTAATCCCTGTAAAAAGATTCCTTTTGGCTATAAGAATGCTTATCTCATTCTCCTTGCCATTTTTTCTATTTTTAAGATTTCGATGTTTTATTGATCAGGTAGATTTTTCTCTTTATTTTTTAAAATTTTAATTTTCATTTGTACATGTTTGCAGTGCCCAGTGATTATATTCCTCATGGAGAGTAGGTACATGGATATAACACATACTAATTCTTTTTTAATCCCCTTTCCCTCTCTCCTACCTTTCCCTCCGTCTCTTGGTCCCCTTCCCTTTTACAAAAGATCTATCTCCCTAGTTCCTATTACCCATCTTTTTATTTTTCTCTTTTATTTATACTTTGCATTTCTCCTGTAAAAGAAATCATATGATATTTAAACTTGTGTGTTTGACCTATTTCACTTAACACTATGGTCTGAAGGTTCATGTACTTTCTACAAAAGACTCAAATTTATCCTTCTTTATTACCAAGTAGTATTGCATTGTGTATAAATGCCACATTTTCTTTATCTATTCATTTTTTTGATGGATAAATATATAGACTGCTTCCAAGATTTAGCTATTATGAGTTGTGCTGCTATAAATATGGGTATGCACGTATCACCGTAATATGATATCTCTCTTTCAGAAAGATATCCAGAGAAGGGAAATACATGGGCCAATGGAATTTCTAGTTTTGGTTTTTTGAAGAGTCTCCCTACTCATTTTCAAGTGTGTTGTACTTGTTTACAGTCCCATCAACAACGTGGAAGTGTTCTTTTCTTGCTACTTTCTGAAACAGTCCTGAGAATCCTCTTTTGTAAGTGCCTTTAGTTGAGCTGTCATAGCTGCCTTGATGTCCTGGATCAATTCAAACATTTCTCTTACATGGTCATTTTAACTTTGGGAATGAGCGAGAAGTCTCATGGAGACAGATTTGCCGGATAAGGTGGATGAGGACACACTGCAATGTTTTCATGAGCCTTCCTTTATTTGGGGTGGTACTCAGCAAGAGCACTCACTTTATTTTTGACCACGTATCATAAAGACACTCTCTGAAGAGGACTTCCAGAACTGCTTCAGAAAGCAGCAAGAACGATGGGATAAGAGTGTTTCAAGCAAAGGGGAATATTTTTGTGGGGGATTATTGGCAATGTGTTTAATGAACACATTAATGAAATGTGTTTTCTACTGTAATAAGTTTTTAAAAAATGTAAACATTCACCATACGTTTTGATCACCCCCCTTGAATTTACTAAAATTTACTGCTGGCACCCTTGACTTTGCACCTGAATAGTGACCGTGTAACAGTGTGACTCGCCTTCAAGTCATAAAACACATTGAAATGTTAGTGCTTCAACAAACAGCTCATTGTGGGTCTCTCACCACTGTGATGGACAAGAGAGAGCAGGTGAGGCTGATTCTGGGTGAAGCTTGTGAGATTCCAGCATGGGGCTGCTCATACGCAGGCAGGAGAACATCTGGCCCTGGGGAGCCTGTGAGGGCCTACTGGAAAAAGCAGCATGTGAGCTCAACACTGAAGGAAAGTCAGAGTGAGTCCACAGGCCAGTGGGGAGGGGGAGAAAGCCTCCTGACCCAAAGCGGACCACATAAGTGATCTGTTAGCTGAAAGAAAAGTTCGATTAAAAATATTTTTGATTAAAAAAATCTCACTGCTTTGGAGAATTGGGAATCTCGATTTACTTGATGGTAATCTGAAATAATTCATGCATCTTTAACTATTTAATTTCATTTTCTGGATTTTTTTCTCATATTCTTATTTCTCAATAGATAGTTCTGAGGAAAAAAATACTGTATACTAAATTCTAGAGACAACAAAAGTATAATTGGTTTGGGAACTTTGGAAGGGTCTCTCAGGTAAAGGTAGAGTAAGATGATCAAGTCAAGGGATGGACTGGAGGCCAGCCATCCCCACACCAGGAGACTCTGCTCTCATCATAAGGAAGCATGATTAGATCATGAAGTCTTTAGGGAGTCCTCAAGGGATCCTGGAGCCTCTGACACAGGCAGCTAGGCAGAGGGAAGGATCTGAATCTGAGACTGCCCAGGAAGGCACAGGTCAGGAGGGAAGAAGAAAATGAGTTTAGTTTGAGACACAGAATAGTAAGATGCCTTGAGATATCCCGTTGGGAGGTCCTGTGGACAGGTGCTCTATGCCTCAGGAGTAATGCTAGAAATGTATGTCAGTGCTTCATTGGCTAACAGGATTTACCTGCAGCCAAGAGAATGAATACGTGTCCACAAGGAAAAAGAGAAAGCAGCCGGCAAAGCCAAGAGGAACTCCCGCACACACAGCCAGGATGCAGAAGAGAAGCCCTCGGAGCAACTCAAAAGGACCCACACACCTACCCACTCTGCACAGAAGTACATAAGCATGTGCACACACACAAGCACACAATCAGTGGGAAGGAGCCTGGGGACAGCAACACACATATCAACTAAGGGACAATCAATTAAGGGAACCAAGTGTTCTTGTTTCTAGTCTGATGAGAATCTCTGATTACCCTGGATAGCCCATTCCTAGAACATGCCAGTTACCCACTACAAGGGCCCCAGTACCACAGGGACCTGTGAGCCCTGCAGGACACATGTAAGCACATAGACAGCTTGTGGTGGTCACCCGCAGCCCCCAGATCCTGCAGAAACTGGTCACAGGAACCCAGCTGGTGACAGACATGCCCAGAGAGTCACATCTCACATTTGTGTTGTTCCCAAGAGAGGCAGACAGCTGGAGGAACTGGGCCTGGGGGTGGGGCAGAGTTCTGGATCTGAGACCACAAGAAGAAGGACCAGAAGTCTCTCTTTTCCCTCAGAGCATATCAAAGAGATGAGGAAAACACAACCACTTCCCAATAACCAAAGTTTGACTTTAAGATAGTCCCAGAGGCAAACACTGAAGGTTGGCTGGCAAGTTCTTAAGGTTAAGTACTTCTAATCTGCTTTGTGTGCATTAGCCAGTAGAACAGCAAACTGCTAAAGAAAAATGCAATGAAGAAGGGAAATGGCTTGAAATGGAAATCACCCGCCTCCAAAATCATCACTCCTGCGCTATGCATTTGGTCAGTCCAAGACAGAGAGAGGCAGGGATACCCAGGATATGGGGATGACCGTCAGGGCTGAGAACGATAACCCAGCACGAAGCCAGCTTCATCGTCTCCCTGCTGAGTGTCTTGGAACATTTTAGGCTTTCCTAAATGTTCAGTTTTCTTATCTTTGTAAAGAGGATTACGATACCTCATGTCATTGATTGGGATTTTTGTGAGGATGAAAGGAGGTGAAATAAGATAACCTATATACACTGCTTCGCATGGTGGAGCATGCAGGCCAGTCACTTGGAGGGATGGGCCATTCTGCTCAGGGTAAGTTAAGCGAGGTTAAATGCGATGTCCTATACCTAAGCTCAAAAGACCAAGAGTGGAGGATTTCTCCCGAGACTGCCCAATGCCAGGATGTGGGGTTCGGTGGAGGTGTAAATGGATCACAGTCAACTTTTCTCAACAGTGTGATGTTTTCAGAAAGAAACCCTGCAGGATGTGTTTCTGCAGGATGACCAAATAAACACCAGGTACCAGGGATGACAGAGGCAACCAGTGAGGGCACCACCTGCTCTCTTCATCGGTTCTGACACCGCGAGCACCCACTGAGCCTTGTTCAACCAGCAACTATAGGACGTGCAGGTATCAACTGGGTTGAACGCTGAGAAAGAACAAACAACCAGAAAATGTGGGGTTAGGAAACAGCAGCAAGAAACAGATGTAGAGCTATTTAGTGGGCACGATCTCCTTGGATGTATTTGTGAGAGGCTTGTCATAAAGAAACAGGCTAGGCTTTGCCAATTGGCTCTTGCAAGTAGGAATCTCGAGGCAGAGAAAAAGAGTTCCCAGGAAATAAATTTTAATCATTTTGAGTAGAAGAAGCATCATTGTGGAAAGTGTCTGAGTCACAGAGGGACCTCCGTGCGGCAGCTCATGCTGTCTCAGCAGTGCAGAAGCCCAGCTGCCCATGTCCACGTGGCAGAGAGATTACAAATTTGTTGCAGGGGAGACCTATTTCCATTACTATCAGAGAATTTGCAGTCCTCCAAATTCCTTTTAGGGCTCTTGCAGTCCCAACATTCAAACCAGGCTCCAAGGCCAACCACGGGGGTGGCTGCAAACACACAGATCGTCTATGCAGTTCTTTGAGTGCTACTGTGTGCTCTTTGTCTCAGTGAGCCAGGGAAAGCTATGAGGAGGGGGACAGAGTGCCAGGCAAGTTACTCAACTGGTGGCTGAGGCAATCTAGTTTACCAGAAGGAATGTGAAAAGTCACAATGCAGCAGAAATCAAATACATAGTGCATGATAAGGCTCCCTGCCTGTGCACTGCCTCCAACTGGAACAGTAGCCTCACCTTCCTCTCAACATTTTATCTGATCTGGCCAAATAAATTGAGAGGAAAGCCAACCATTCCCTTATCCTGAAAGATGTGAAAAAGGGCCCAACAAAATCTAGGTAAGAATTCATCTTGAATCCAGTAATGGATAACCATCATCTGCAGCTCTTCAAAGAGGTGAATTATGGGACTGGGATTTAGCTCAGTGGTTAAAGTGCCTGCCTTGCAAGCAGAAGGCCCTGAGTTCGATCCCCAGCACAAAAAAAAAAAAAAAAAAAAAAAAAAAAAAAAAAAAAAAAAAAAAAAAAAAAAAAAAAAAAAAAAAAAAAAAAGATGAATTAACGGACAAAAATCTCCCTATGTGCACACTGATTCATTGACTAAAAGAAAAGCGAAATCTTCACAATCAAAACATCATCCTATTATGAATCAGACTTACCCCAATATCCAAAAGAATAATCTTCAATTCCTTATTTTGAAAATTTAAAGAAAATTTTGGATGACAATGTGTCTGTCATCGGGAATATTACTTTCAGTTGAAAGGCAGAATTGCTGTATTAAAAAAGACAGTAGAAGGAGAGAACAAAACTGGACTCGGGCAAAATTCCAATTGTGAATTAGATGACGAGCTAGAGAATTTCTCCCTAGACTGCTAAGAGAAAGAATAGAGAAATAAAAGTAAAATATAAAACAAAATAAAATGCCTATGCACTCTTAAAACTAAGTGGTAAAAAGTGCAGGCTTTGGAATCACAGTCCTAAGAGGTCAAGTACGAGCTCCACTGCTCACTAACTCCGCAAGTTCGGGGAGTTCACCACCTTTCAAAGCCTCATTTTCCCAGTTAATACACTGAGTTTCCTGGTGAGCTGTTCTGAGGACTGAAGGAGGTAATGGAGACCCAAGTACATTCCCTGGCAGGCACTAAGTACATGATAAATAATAGCTTTTATTAATATCATAAAACACCAATAGTTACCATGGAAAACTCAGGAAGAGATGCTGGCCTGAATATAACATAGTAAAATCTCTGAAGTTTGAGCCTCATGAAAACTACTGTTCTAGTCAAATATAGCAGTTAAACTAGGAAAGAATAAGAATGACTTGGTTTTAGACTTTCCTCTTCTCCACTTGTCTCCATGTATTGAATATGTTTTCTCCGTCTCTTTTGCATGCACCCCCCTTACTGAAGTCGATGGGCCACCATGGTTCCCCTTTGCCCCATGATGTGACAGGCCAACTCACAGGCCACAACACTGTTAGACTCACACTTCTTTGTCAAGGAATCAGCAAGAAGAAAGCTCACTGTGGTTTCCACGAATTCTTGAAATTACTGAGCTCAATAGAGGCAACTGAATATGTGCCATGCTAGAAACTAAATGGGTATATTTGCTGTTGGCTATCGACAAGTATATGATAAATGCCATTGCCTTCTCACAGCAACACACAGGCCTGAAACAGTTTATTTTTAAACAACAAAGAAATAGAGTAAGTCTACTGAACATCTGATTCGAGAACCTGGGAGAAGAATACTGAAATAAAATTAAAGAGAATAGAGAAAGCAATACAACTAAATGAGAAATGAAGAAATAAACCTATTTAAAATAGTGGAATCATATATTTTGTTTGTGGCCTTTTAATTGAGACAAAAACTGACAATAAAGAAAGATAAATGAATTAGAAAAAAGAAGCATTCTAATCAAGCACATAAGAAGAGGAAACAGAAATATAAGATACTGGGAATGAAAAAAGAAGATAATCACAGACAAGAAGCAAATTTTACAAAGGCGGGTGGATAATCATAAGAAAATATTGCCAGGTGTGGTGGCACATGTCTGTAATGCCCACACTCAGGAAGCTGAGGCAGGAGGATCACCACAAGTTTGGGGCCCTCCTGGGATACATAGTGAGTTCAAAAGCAGCCTATACGCTGCTTCCAGGATTCAGCTATTGTGAATTGTGCTGCTATAAACATGTGCGTACACATATGACTGTAATGTGATGTCTGTAGCTCTTTTGGTAAGATACCTGGAAGAAGAATTGCTGGGTCAATGAATTTCTATTTTTAATAGATGAATGGATAAAGAAAATGTGGTGTCTAAACATAATGGAACACTACTTGGCTACAAAAAAGGATAAATTTGAGACATTTTTGGGAAAATGCACCTGAAAAACATAATATTAAGTAAAATAAATCAGATACACAAGCTTAGATACCATATGTTTTCTGTCATTTGAGTAGAGCAAAGTACAAATAAAGAGCAAAATAAAAGGTTGATTAAAAAATTAGGGAGATATATCTTTTATAAATGAGAAGGGACCCAAGAGAGTGAGAGCAAGGGGATGGAGGGCGGGAAGGGAAGAACAAGGATCTAAGACACATCATGCACATGTGCCAAATGCCCACAAAGGATGTAATCGTTATATGTTGTAAACATCACCTTAAAATAATAATTATAATAATAATAATGAAAATGAAGAAAGGGGATCTAGAGACAGAGGGAGGGATGTGGGTGGGGAGGGGAACAGGAATTAGAAGAATCAAGATTATCAAGATTTGGAAGCAGATGCTTCCAAATTTGTTTAAGGAAACACTGGATAATATAAATGAACCAATAACCCTGAAAGAAATAGCATCAAAAATTATGTAAACTGAAGTCCCTTTCACTATATATTATGAAATAGTAAAATATAGAATTACAGTCACATATATTCACATGGAAAAATTTCAAAGATTTATTATTAAAGGAAAAGGCAAGATTCACAATATGTGTTCTGAATTACCCAGTTTTACTAAAAACAATGAAGATAGGAAATGTTAATATTTCTCTAAGTGCTGATGCATGCTCTGAGGCACAAAGAAAAATATCTGGAAGAATCTATACTCATCTGTATAACTGCTTCTGCGAGAAATAGGGAAGGGGCATGCAATGAAAGAATGTGCTCTATCTACATCTTTTAATTTACATGACAAAAGCATACCCACATATAGTTGTAGTTAAAAATTAATTTAAAAGTGGAAATATTTAAATTCACCCAGGAACTACTCATAAAATATGCTAGGTCCAGGCATTTTTATGAGCAGGTAATTTCAAAACTCAAAAAGACATCATTCTTCTGGTATTCAAATTATTTCATCACATAGAAATCTAGAAAACATACTAGTTAATTATACATATCCTTGACACCAAAAAAAATTTAGAAGCACAAAATAAAACCATATAGTTATTTTAATTCAGAATAAATATTTTAAAACTCCAAATGAGTATTAGACTATGTAATTTATCAGAGTATTTAAAATAACAAAAAAAAGACCAAAAGCATTTCATAGAAAACAAATTGTAAAGATATTAACATAATTTATCGTAAGAAGTCCAAGAAAACCAAACTATTATTATTGTAATAATGATCTAAAAGTCATTTGACCAAATTTAACCTTGACTCCTGATTTTTATAAAATTTTTTATAAAAAATTTTATAATGGTACACTTTAGATGTACATAGTGATAACATTCATCATAGGGAATTTGTACCTGTACATGATATATCTTGCTGCTTTTTTTTTTTCCATTAACCTCCCCTCCCTTCAACCCCTCCTCCCTCCTTATTTACAAAAGCTTTGTTTTCATTTTTTCCCTTCTATTCTTTTTTCTCTTGTCCCTCCATTCCTTTCCCCCTCCCCAACCCTTGTTCCCCTTCCCATTTGAACAATTTCTTCCCTTTCCCAATGTAATACATGTTAGTCCTTATTTACACTTTCAGCTTCTCACACCAGAGAAAAAATTTGGTATTTAAACATGCATGTCTGATTTATTTCACTTAAGATTATGGTCTCAAGTTGCATCCATTTACCTAAAATTATATGAAGCTTATCATTCTTTATGGCAAAGTAGTACTCCATTGTATAAAAAAACCATCTTTATGAACAAAAGCCCAACTTCCCAGGAAATATGAAGAATCAACAACTGGGATCTAATCTTATTTAAAAGCTTTTGCATAGCAAAAGGAATCACCAACAGGGCAAAGAGACAACCCACAGAGTAGGAAAAAATTTTTGCCCCCTGTTCCTCCAACAAAGGACTAATATTTTGAATATATAAAGAACTCAAAAAAACCAGACCCCCAAAATTTAAAGACCTAATCCAAAAATGGGCAGCTGAAATGAATAGACACTTCTCAGATGAAGAAGTAGAAACAGTAAATTAACATATTATAAAATATTCAACATCACTAGTCATTAGAGAGATGCAAATAAAAACAACACTGAGATTCCATCTCATTCCAGAAAGAATGGCTATTATCAATAAATCAGCCAATAAGAAAGGCTGTAGTGACTGCAGGGAAAAAGGAACCCTCCTCCACTGTTGGTGGGAATGTAGATTGGTGCAGCCACTGTGGAAATCAGTGTGGAGATTCCTCAAAAAACTAGAATTAGAGGCTCCATTTGACCCAGCTGTTCCCCTTCTTGGTATCTTCCCAAAAGAATTCAAAGCATCATACTACAGCGATATATGCACACCCATGTTTATAGCAGCACAGTTTGTAATAGCTAAATCTTGGAAACAGCCCAAATGCCCCTCAACCAATGAATGAATATAAATTATTTTTAAAGTAAGGTTAGAAAATGTATTGCTAAGACTGTTAAAAAAATTAAGATTGATTTATGTTAATCTATTACTCCTTCCTGTTTGCATATAACATGAAAAAACTGTTTTTTTCTACTAAATTCTCAACACTCAACACAAAACTCTTGTGTATTAGTCAGCTTTCTTGTTGGTGAGACACAATACCCAACACCCACGATTTAAAGCAGGAAAGGCTTAATTTAGCTCACTGTTTCAGTACATTCCATACATGGTCACATGGTCTGTAGGCTCCAACACAGAAACCTTGTGATGAAGGGTGTGGTAGAAGAAAACTGCTTAGTTCAGGCCCTGTTAGGCCTGAAAGCAGAACAGAGGAACAGTGCCAGCAATGAACGGGTGAGGGATCATATACAGTATCCAAGGTCATGCCTCTATGACCCATCCAGACGCACCCAGGAGCCAAGCTTCTTTACTAATCTACTAGGCATGAGTTAATCCAGTGAGTCTGACCTATAAAGATCAATGGTCACAACTTGTGTGACCACATATGTAGATTTTTTTCCCACACTCCAAGCAGTTCACCAGTGAACACCAATTGGGTGCCCCTTAATTCAATCCTAACTCAATCCAGAGCTAGTGCAGACCCCACAGATCTGGGCTCACACCCACAAGTCTACCCCACTTCTTATGCCAGTCACAAGTGCAAGCCTGCAGTACCTCCCATCTATCTCTTATAAGGTAATAGTTCTCACTACCTTCCGTGTTCAGTTATTTGCCAGAAAAGGTCACAGAACTCAGGGAAACATATTTATTGGTTTATTTATTATAGAGGATATTACAAAAGTTACCAATGAACAGCCAGATGGAAGAGATGCGGGGGCAGGGTATGGAGGGTACAATTTCTATGCCTTCTGGACGTACCCCACATTCCCAGGGCCTCCACATGCTCAGCAGCCAGAAGGGCTCTGGGTTTTTCATGGAGGCTTTATCACATAAACAGATCAATCATTACTTCAGTCTCAGCTCATCTCCCCTTCCCAGACAATGAGGGGTGGAGCAGAAAGGGCCAATTTCTCTAAGCCTGACTTGATCTATCTGGTGACCAGCCCATATTCCAGAGCCTGCCAAAAGTCACCTTGGATAGACGATAGTTTGTCACTTTGGAAGTTCCATCTGAGTCAGACACGGGGGCCAAAGACCAGGAATTAGGACAAAAGATGTTCCCAGAACCCCTACTGCTCAGGAAATTAGAAGGGCTTTTAAACCTAAACTCTAAACCTACTAATTTTAAACAACCAAGTATAGCGTGAGAATACAAAAGAGACCATTTATAATAGCTACCATATACTAGCAGGTTTCCTGGGAACAAAAATATCCTGAATTGTGCAAGACCTGTCTAAATAAAATTGTGCTTATGATCAAAGTCTGTAATTGGCTCTAACAAATGAAATTTTGTTTTGTTTCTGAATATTTCAACACTTGAAGGATGTCATATTTTGCTAATTACCTCCACAGATTTTATACAATTTCAGTAGAAATCACAGAGAAATAGTTTGACTTGACAATATATTTCAAAAGTTATTTTGAAAATAATAATGTATAACAATATTGGAGAACAATAAGAACAGTAATAAAGTGCTGGCTGTAAAATTTTAAAATGCATTATGTAAATATGCTCATTAGAATAACATGGGACACACACACCAACACGTGCGTATATACACACATGGCACAGGAAAAAGGGGATAGACCGTGAATGAAACAAAGTTAAGAAACTAATTCCAAGTACACATAACTACTTAAAATCAAGTGGGGCTGGGGATTCAGCTCAGCGGCAGAGCCTTGCCGAGCAAGCACAAAGCCCTGAGTTCAATCTCTAGCATGCACCCCATTCCCTAAAATCAAGTAAGTGGAAAGGGGAGAGAGGCTTATTCAACACACAGTGTTTGAAAAATGGGAAGCCATAGGGAAATGATATTTACGCCTCTCTTTTGTAACTTCTATCAAAACACCTATTTGATGGAGTGAAAACCTGAATATGATGTGAGCTATGACAACATTGAAAGAAATACTGATGACTACAGCACTTGCAGGACGAAAAGAGAGTAGAAAATCAGATTTAAAAAAAAAAAACTCTGCTCCACTGCACTATTTAAAAATACAGAACTTCATATCTGTAAGCACCGCAAACAAAATTTGAGAGTGAGTGATCCCTGGGGAAGATATTGATGTTACATGTGACAAAGGTTTAATATCCACAAGATGTAAAAAGGTATAACAAATCCATTTTTAAAAGTTACTGTAAAATAGAAATACATGCAAAGTCAATTCACAGAGAGGAATTTGGAATAGCTCATAAACATATGAAAAATATCCAGTCTCAAGAGTAATCAAAGAAATGTAGCTATAACAACAGTATAAAAATCAAGTTACAAAACAAATGGGTTTCGCATTTTTAATAAAGCAGATTGGTGTTGTTTTAATATACTAATAAAAACAATAATATAAACCAAGTAACACCCATATAAAATTTAAAATCAAAGCTTATAATACAACTGATACAATTGGACCTCCATTTGTGATTTATAATAGGAACAACACAACTCTTGAAAACTTGGTATATTTAACTAGTTCTACCACATGTAGAATCATAAATAATGATGAAAGATTTTTAAAGCTTTCTAGTGAAAATAAGGGAAAAAATAATACATTTACTCTCATAATTACTTATTCTTTCAAAAGTGTGGCCAAATGAGTAAATCATAAAATAATCAAACAAAATAACACATTTACTTCAAAAAAAAATTTTTTTTAATACCCGTGCTGTACCAGTAACCTACATCCCCAGCCCTAAATCAGATTTTTGGTGTCTGTGCTAAAGATCAAGCCTAGGGCATCTTGCATGCTGAACGCATGCTCTGCCATGGAACTACCTCTATACACCCCTCTCACTCCAAGAGAAAGATTTTTTTCAAAACACACGAGACAAAAGTCCCAAGAAATCAAAATAATCATACAAACTTCAATCTGCTGCAACTTTTATTTCCCTCTGTGATTAAAATGAAAAAAAAATCTACATAAAATATTAAAAAGAGCAATTTAAAGATACTTAGAAATCACATATCAATGGACAATAGCCAGGGGAGAGTTCATACTAGTAGATAAAACACAACTGAAAGGAGTAATAATTGTGAATTGAGGGCATTTGGGGGCCTAGAGAGCTGCCCAGCACCCATGAACACTCACGTATAGCAGGGGACATGGCAGGCAGCCTTCCACCTGATAGTGCAGGTCAGCAGTCAGGACTCTGGGGAAGAGCTGGAAATCTCAAGGGATGTTCTGAGAAGAAGGGTCCTGCAGAAAGAGTGAGACAAAAAGTTCAACGTAAATTCCCTCAAATCACTGGTCCAAGGCTAAGCTGCAGGTATTTGGGGCACTGAAGGTGAGCCTCAGATACCAAAGAGGCATCTCCTCCTGGGAAGTGAGCTACACAAGTGAGTTCTGCGAGTTCGCTGCCCGTTGACTGAGCACACTCTCCAAACGCTGGCTCCAGTGGTGGAAAGCTAATGCTTCCTTCCTCTTAGGATTGATATGCCGGAGGACAGAACCGCAGACTGGCAGAACTTTGGGGAATTAGGGAGATAATCCTCGAGCAAGGAAATCTCAGAGAAGCTGAGCCCCTAAACCTGAATATAATCTCTGTCTAAATTACTGATGGATTGCTAAATTATTCAGCCACAGGTTAAATACCAAATATATAAAGAGCTATGACAGATTGGTTCTACAAGTTTACATGAAATACAAATATTAGCAAGTGTAATTTACAAAAGTAGGTTGCATAATAACAGTTGGAATATTTGAAAATAGAGCAGGGCTGTCAGAAGCTGCATAATTTAAAAAAAAAGTCTATAATCTGAGGCCAAGCAAGTTAACTACAAATTACAACAAAAATAAGTAAATACTGAACACAGCAGACCCTGGAATCACTATACAATACCATCTATAAGATCTAATTTTTAAACCGAATTACTAGAAATGCAAATAAAGAGAATAGTGTGTTCTATACACAGGACAAAGCTGTCTGGAGAAATTGACTAGCAGTGCCCTACATGTTGGATTGAATAAACCAGTATTTCAAAACAACACTGATAAAAAGAGCTAAATAATAAAAGGAAAAATGGTCTTGATAACTGAAGGGATAGGAAATCTCAACTGAGAAATGAAAACTATAAAAATGGAAATTCTGAAGCTGAAAAATAGGACTAAAATTTTAAACATTCACTTTAAGGGCTCAAGCAGTTTGGTGAAGGGACTGGAGAAAGAAGCAGTTAACTTATTTATAGATAAGAAGAAGTTATGAATCTGAAGAACAGGAAGACAAAATATTGGGAGCCTCAGAGACTGTATCAAGAAGCCCGTAACACATACTATAAGAGTCTCACTGGGAAAAGAGATGAAATTGGGGAGGAAAAAAAAATCATGTGATGAAATATTTACAAACACTTCCTAAAACTGGTAGAAAACATTAACTTACAAGCCCAGTAATGACAATGAACCCCACAAAGCTAAGCACAAAACATTGCTGGGTGCATGCTGATAAATTCACTGATGCTAAATAGAGATGATCTAAGTCAGAGGAAAATGACTTGTTACATACAAGGAAATAATTATACGATTAATATCATTCCCTATATGAATGATATTCACTAGAAACCTATAAGATCAGAAGATAAGGGAATATAATTTTTCCATATGCCAATAAAAATACTCACGAAAAAGTCTGTA